>VDFB02153132.1:0-28497 GCA_007258455.2 Sequoia sempervirens | reverse complement strand
ACTGATGGTAGTTGCCCAGTTAACTGTATAGTTTACTTCATTAGGTTTAGGGCGCATGACTTGCATGCATTGCAAGAACTGTAGTGAACTCAAGGTGATTTTAGGGTTACCTACACCTTGATGTATATAAATAAGAGCTTTTGCTCATTTGTAAATAACTTTGCTTGAGAGAAATATATGCTGGGCGCTCTACCAAGCCCTCAATATTGCCTTTGGTATTTGTTCATGGCTCACAATACGATTAATTGTTATGCCACATAGGGTTTCTGCTAAGAGATTGTAATGGTGAATTCTTTCCATAGTTTAGATAAACCTGCTTTACACTTTTACCATTGTGATCAATTGTTATGCCACATAGGGTTTCAAGAGATTGTGATGATAGATCTGTTTTGTGTATCTTTACCATTGTGATCAATCGTTATGCCACATAGGGTTTCGAGAAATTACGGTGATAAATCTGTTTTGTGAATCTTTATCATTATAATCAAGGGTTATGCCACATAGGGTTTCATGAGATTGTGATGATAAATCTGTTTTGTGAAGTCTTTACTATTTTGATCAAGTGTTATGCCACATAGGGTTTCATAAGATTGTCATGGTAAATTCTTAAATCTGTTTTGTGCCCAATAAACTTATTCAGGTTGAGATAATAGTCGCGCCACCTTGCCTACAAGTAGAGAATCTGAATTCGTTTATCGTCAGATAGTCAAACCTTGCTCCGTTTCCTCATGCTCTGTTTTCTTGAGGAGATTGGATAGATTAGTTTAGTTATAGTTAGTGGATCTGCAAAACCAGAAAATACTCAGCTGCAACGTATAAGTTCTTTCAAGAAAGCCTTGTGCCTCTACAACTGAAACAAAAAGACAGGACATAGTTTAGCTTATTTCCCTTTGCAAGTATTTTTGTCAAAGCACAACGAGGGAGCTTCCCCTCCTAATTTGAAGAGCACTCATTGCGTAGTGTACATAGGCTGTTCATAACAACTTTCACTCCAGAGGTGTTAGTTGTTACGCCAACACAATTCACCTATGAATTGATGGGCGATACAGAGTCTTGTTCTTCAAACGTCGGTGCATCTCGTGGAGATGGACCAACAAATGCCGCCAACTCAAGAAAGAGGAAAGAAGTTGATAAATCTGCAAGACAAGACAAGGATAAAATGGTAGATGAAGGGCCTTCTCGAAAGAAGCACAAGTCTAAACCTCTTCAGTCGGCCACTTCTAGAAATATAGAAGAAATACTCGCCATGGATAAAGAGTCTTTCGAAAATGCTAGGATCCCTTCTCCAGTTGAAAATGTGGAGCCAATACAAGTAGAAGATGATGGTCAACCTTCTCCAGCAAACACAAAAATCCTAGAATCAGATAATGATACAGATGTTATGGATGGAGAATTCGAGGAAGGAATGATTTCCACCCTCAAAGGAATCCAGGAGGACCCATCCGTCCAAGAAATTCATGGTATGCCATAAATCCAATTGGTGCAAGAAGTTCAAGATATGCAAGAGATTCAAAGCATGCCGGAAATTCAAGATGTCCATGAAAATCAAAATATTCAGGATATACAGGATGTCCAAGATCAACAGGAGGACGGAATTGAGCAGCCAACAATCCCAGAGTGGCTGAAAGAAAGATTGAAAAGAAAGGCGCCAATGGAGGTACTCAAAGAAGAAGAGGATGACACAGATTTTCTGGCAAGACTAGAGCAAACTGCCCCGAGGAAGAAGGCCAAGAAATTCTCAACCATCCAAGGGGATGAGGCTGGCAATCGTACAGTGCAAGTTGCAATACCTACAGCCGACAAGTTCCAAGATGAGATCGCCCCTGATGAATATGCCATCACGACCATTGACATGGCTCCTACGACAAAAGGGCAAGAGGTCGAGGACTTGGACAATTTTGTGGCCACCATCAAGTCTAGGTTGGAAAAAGAAGTTGCCAAGAAAAAAGAATATAAGAAAGAAATTGAGCGCCTAAAAGACTACATCCAGCACCTGACCAAGCCCCTAAAAGAAGGTGACTAAGCAGCGCTTCCACCTCCAAATTCTTCATAAGAACCAGGTGCAAATTTTGAAGAAGCGCTGACTACGGCGAGAGAGGCTAAGGACTGGATGGCTGGAAGGAAAGAAGAAGCGTTGGCGTTTGCAGAAAAGTTGGTGCAAGTAAATGAGCAGGCTTCCTTTATGATATCACGAGTTGCAGACCTGGCGGAATCATGGAATAGTCTCAAAGATATTCAAAGCAGGATCATCCCATGTATTCGGGAATTGAGGGGCACCTCAAAGCAAAGGTTGATTGAGGACAAGGTTATTGAAGCCTGAGCTGCGTATAATTTCAATGGATGGTATTATGCTCTGATCTCAAGAAGAGGAGTCCTCGAAAAAGTGAAGCAGGATGGTGCCAGAGTTGAAGAACAAGCAAAAGAAATTCAGAGTAAAATTTATGAAATGGCTGCGGATATGCTCGACAAGGATACTGTCCGAAAGAAACACTTGCGGCCAAAGAATTTAAAGGAGCAAGTGCAGAGAATTTTCTCCACCACCGGGCCAATCATGGAAGAAAACTTCACCAAAGTATTCGACTTCATGGCCGTCAGAAATTCTTTCTTGCTGCAGGAACCAACATGGGCGACTATTTTTGCAGAGTGTGCTGAGAGCTTGGATTTGCTAGAGTACAATGTCAACGTGCTGCCCGACATTGCCATCGAAGAGGTCGGCTTGATCGTGTCCAGATTCACCGAATGTAAGGCCGCACAAGTGGATAAGGATGCCACTCCAGATGTCTAGAGTTCTCTTCAGTTAACTGGTTGAGGTTTTAGAAACCCTAATTAGGGTTTAGTTCTGTTTAATCTGGGCCTTTGATCCCGAATCAATCTTGGCCGTTCATTGTAATTCTGGAATATTATATAAACCCCCCCCCCTCACTCTCTCATTTTCATTAGAAATTTGTTGTACCCAAAACCAAAATTTTTGCTTCACTAAGGCATTTTGCTTAATTGAGTCTTAATCTTGTTAAAGTGTTGTCAGTGGTCGCTTTTTGGGTTTTCTAAATTTGGAGTTGGTGCCGTATCATGTCGGGCCTGCTATCAAGAGATTTAAGAAAGGAAAATTTGAAAGAAAACATCAAAATTTTCTATCTCAGAGAAGGGAGCACATTCAAATAGGCACCCTATCTTTTAGGGGCTCGTGATCCCTGCTTAGGTTTGCCACCTCCAAACAGACATTTGTCCGCATCACGCCATCTTCGCTAGAAGGAGTTTCATCAAGCCTCCGCCAAACCGGACTGCTTTTGTTCTGAAGTTACGGAAGATAAAGGCAAATCGAGCGCAGCGGAATTGCTATCGATCGAGAAAAAGCGCAGCTTTTCGTAGTTAGCTACCATCTTTTGAGGTGCCGTGATGTAGGTTTTGCATTAATGCCACCTAAGATGTTTATCTCACATTTGTCTGGAGCTTCGCGACGATCCGGCTGAGGGGTGAATTGAAGCTGGAAGGCTCAACCGAGGGTCAAATGTTAATAAATCTTAGTCAAAATATTAGAAGAAAGAGCAAAAGAGCACATTTTGAGAAAGGCGCCCAAGCTTTTCAGGGCTTTAATGCTTTCTTTCTGATGATTTCAGATATTCACGTCCGTTAATGCTCTCAAATTTCTTCAAGGCCCTGCCTCCGCCGACGCTCAAAAGTTGTCTCGCTGTACCGCAACAGGTTTTTATATTATTTTGTCGCTTCCGTAAATGGCTAAGTCAATGAAAAGAGCAACTTTTTGAAAGGGCTTTGCTTTCTCACCCCTCGATGATGTTTTCTCGGGAAATGCCTTGCGTACCGCCGCGGGCAGAATCCAGCTTAGTCAAGCAGAGGAACTTGAGTTCCGCATTCCGAAGTTAAGAAAATGAAAGTTATGAAGGATTTTGTTTTTTCCTTCGTACGAAATGCAGAAGTCAAAATTTGACTAAGTCAGAGGAAAAAGCGCAGCTTTTGAAAAAGGCGCTTGGATTTTTGAGCCTTCAGATGTCAGTTTTATGACGTGCAGTCTCAAGATATCATTTGATCAGTTTTTACCAAGCTCTGCGATGCACCTGTCAGCCAGCCAATCGGAGAAGTCAGTCAACCGGTGTCAGAGGATGAACAGAGGTCCCGGCAGAGGTTTTTAGCTTAAATTTTCATGAAATTTGGCTAAGTCTGGAATTCGCCCAAGAGTTCAAAGTTGAATTTTCGAAAGTGAGTTGAATGGACGCCTTAACTGGAGTTCTGACTGCAGTTAGACTGAACGATTTCTGGGTTGTCATCTTCAGTTCGTTTATTGGCATGTGGAGTGAACTTTCAGTTTGCATGTCGAGTTAACTACCTTGCATGTTCAGTTAACTTGATTGCATGTTAAGTTTAACTGAAGATTATTACTAAAAGTCAACTGAAGTTTGCATGCATGGCGAATTTGGTCAAAATTGAGAAAGTTTTAGTGAAGATGGCGCTTCATCAAATATCAACTGAAGTTCAAAAGGGACGAATTGAAGCATGAAGCATTATTTGTGAAGCATGAAGCATTTTTAGTGAAGTATGGCGAATTTGAAGTTAATAACTTCACTCATGAAAAGGGTCGCTATTTTTAGTTTTTGAAAAGTGAAGCAAGATATTGGTGAAGATGGCGCACTTTTCAAGGCAATGGCAACTTTAGTTTGAAAAGGGTTGCTATTTTTAGATTATATTTGATTAAAGCATGAAGTTGGCGCATTCTTGAAGGCCAAACTGAACTTCCAAAAGGCTAGCTATTTTTAGCATATTTATTGGTGAAGATGGCGAATTTCTCTTTGCAATCAAATTTGCTAACTGAAGTTATCTAAAGGGCACGCCTTAGGTCAATTTGATGAATCCAAAGCAAGGTTGAAGATGGCGAACTTGATAAAGATTGCTAACTGAAAGTTAAAATCGCATGGATGAGTTAAACTAAAGACTTGAAAGGCAAACCCTAAAGCACGTCCACTTATTAAGCTTGTTCGAGTTTCAGTTAACTATAATAAGGACCAATGAGAAGCCAAGCGCCATTTTTAATGCATGCTTTATTTAGTACGAATTTTCTATGGTGAAATTCTATATATTTCAAAGATGGCGTCCATTTTTGCATTATCTTTTGCTCTGAAGCTTGTATTCTTTTGAGCGACCAGCAAGCTTAAGGTGATTCAGGTGTCCGTTTTCAGCGTTCTTCGAAGCTACGAGCTCAGATTCTTCAGAAGAAGTCAATTCTAGACTTTATTTCCACTTTGCATGCAGGTTTTATAAAGATTCGAAGAAGAGATTTGCAGATTTTTCAGAAGCAGACAAGCAAAACTTTCTATCTTCTGTCTTATTTCTTCTATTTCTCACCTTAGGTACTTTCTTCGCATGCCAGAGTAATTCAACACATATTCAGAATCTGATCATCTGGGTTCTCATATTTCAGCGTTTGCAACAAGACCCACTTCTTAGATTTTTTCGAGAAAATCGCCCCGTAGTCTTCATTCTGAAGCTCTGAGCCTTTTTCCGAGAATCTCTTTGCATGTGGGCTTAAATCACATTTTTTCCAGAATCCAGCTATCTGGGTTTGTTCAGAATTCAGTTGTGCACAAAACCCATGTTCCAGAATTTCTTCGAAAATTTCTTCTGTCAGAAGCTATTTTTAGCCTTGTTCAGAGTTTTTCAGAAAGTTCTTCAAGCATATTCGACTTTACAGTCAAAAGTCATCATTTTCAAAATGCAGTTCAATCTCATTGATTACAAGGTGAAATCAGTCCTTACACATAATTTCACCAAGACTTCAGATACGGACCTAAATCATGTTTATCCAGTGGTCAATCTGAGCAGTTTAGAAGGTGTTAGCAGCAATTCGATGAGGAATCTTGAGCGTTCCGGGTTGCTGGCAGCGGCATCCATTCCTGTTTCTATCTTCGATCTTGAGTTCGTACTTGCTTGCATTAAGCATTATGACTCGTCTTCACGACAGATCAGATCGGTTGATGGAAGAGTGGTTTGCAGTCTCAAGCCGAAGGACATAGAGAAATGTTTTGCTATTCCTCCTCGCTCAGATAACTTTACTGTTGATCTTGAAGCTTGTGAGAAGATATGGGATGCTGATCATCAACGTTCACAGAGAAAAGTTGCTCAGAAATGGTTGACAATTCAGAAAACTAACTTGCCTAAGAAGGTTGGTCGTGGTGAATTCAAAGCGGAAGTTGCTGTTTTGATAACCTTACTCAATCGAGTTACCGGCCAGTCAGATGCTAACACTTTCCGTCCATGGATGTTCTACCTGATTACCAGAATCCTTGATGGCACAGAGCGTTTTGACTGGGCTATGTTAATTAGTGATTGCTTACATCAGCAGATTTCTAACTTTCTCAAGCATCACGAGTTTCATATGATATCCTATTTGGTCTACTTGGTGGCATTTCAAGGTAGTTTCAGACTTCTTAAAACCAATGGTACTCTCGGTGTTCAGCGTATTCATGAGTATTATCCACAGCTAGAGTTTTCTCAGTCTGAGCAGGACTTCCGAGTGGTGAATGATCACTTTTCCATGAGAACCGTAAGAGATCTTGATGATGAGATGCATATTCGTATTTCAGCCGAGGCCAGATCAGCAATGGAGACTTGGGCAAATTGGTTCATACAGTTTCCTACTTTCACATACCTTCGAGTTTATGGTTATGTTGGAGAGCCTCTGATGTTGCCGAGATATCCATCAGACAAGATTGTCTTTATGGAGTTCCTCAGGCAAATGCAGCATGTTCACTTCTTTCTTTGTAGTCGTCATAAGACTGCGGCAAATTTTCCATTCTCATTGGGAATTTTCACATGTGATGCAGCAACAGATGCCAGGCGTATGTCTACTGAGATAGAAAGGTTCAAATTCAAGCCTTATACTGAGAGACGTTCCTATGATCCTCTCGGTCATTATGCAAATCAGTTAGAGCAAGGGATTGCACATGCGCCAGCACTTGAAGATTTCTGGGCAAATTGTGAAGATGAATTCGAGGTTCGTCGTCGTCATTATTGTAGACTTACTGTTGGACAGCTCTCTGATTACTTGTCAGAAGATGTTGATGGTTTGTCCGATGATGATGGAGAAGTTCTTCTCAATTCTTATGTTAAAGATCAAGTTGCTAGGCAGCCACTTCGCTCACCTGATTGGTATGCTAAGGAGAATACTTCTATTGAAGAGGTTTCTAGATCATTTATTAAGACTAGCAAGTTATTCTTGGAGAGTAAACGAACACGGAAGTCAGTTCCTGTAGCAGAGCCGCCAAAGGATTTCTCGTCATTGCCTTCTACTTCTAGAGCAAGACCCAGAGTTAAAGCCATTATAATACCTCCGGAAGGGGTTAGACTCAGTGGAAACACAGGGAAAAGAGCTACTGGTAAAAGGAAGCAGAAGCAAATTGAGAATGTTCCTGAGGTTCCAGTAGAGACAGTTATTCAAACTAAGCCTCACGTTTCACTTCCTAGTTCACCTCATGTTCCGCCTATTGATATAGATTCTGAGCCTGAGCCACAAATTCAAGCCGGATCGGAGACAACTGAACCACCATAGGTGGATACATCAGGGACAGTCTCTCCGCGAATTGAGAATATTGTTCAGTCTTGTTGGCTCGAAAAGTCTTTGGGAAGACAAAGGCGTGAACCGTCATACAATCTTGATTTATCTGAGTTTGGTGAGCCTTATCAGAAGAGATCAAACAAGAAGATAAAGAAACAAGTGCACATTGAAAAGACTCCTGAATCAAAAATTGTTATTGAAGTTGCAGTGCCTCCAGAGGGTAAGAGCTTGGACGAGGTCGAAGTGGGTGACTTTACATTTACTAAGGCAAATCTTGGCAGGACCACACGAGAGACAGATGTAACTCTTCTTAAGATTGTTACCAATAATCTTGAAGAGCGTATCACGAAGGATGGAGAAGATAAGGCTTTACTCAAAGCTGAAAATAGTCAACTTCGTCAATACATTTCTGATCTTGTTCATGGGAATCCAAATAAAGCATCTGTTCTTCCATAGAGCACACCTGCAGAACAACGAAAATTGGATCAGTTAGTCAGTCATGGTAGACTTGTGGACAACTGGATTGAAAGTTTAGTTGCTACTGGTAAAACTCTTCTTGCAGATTTGTATCAGTTGAGGAGTGAGGCACATAAACTCCGTCAGGGTATTCAGTTGCTGGATGTTGCGGTTGCAGAGAGTTTGGCAAAGGATCGTGTTCTTGTATCTCAGTTATCAGTTGCATGCGATGCTTTGGAGGAGGTTGAAGATCAAGATAAAGTCTTCACTTGGAGAGAGCAACATCTTCTCAGAACAGAAATTTGCGAGAAGATCTCTACCAAGTTATTTTCATTGAAGGATGACGTGGTTGGAGTACTTGCACTTGTCAGTGGCTTCGTTGTTCAGATTCCGTGTCATTATCTTCTCGAAGATGGCACGTATGTGGAGTTGGAAAAAGTTCAAACAGAATTCGAGAAGCTGATTTGTGACAGCCTTGAAGGTGAACCTAGGGCACCTAAATTAGAGAATGTTTCAGTAATTGCAGCCAGTTTGAGAAAAGCGACTGAAGAATGTAAAGATGGTGTGCACACAATTACTGAAAGTGGCAGAGAACTAAAGAAACAGACTGTTATTTTTAGCAGCATCAAAGTGCCAGATGACAGGGAGATCGACGAGTTCTTGGTCGAAGTGTTAGACCGAGTTGACATGGAGTGATCTGTCAGTTAGAACGTGCAGTTAATTTCTAGGGTTGAGTCCTGAGCAGCAGTTAACTTGACTTTCAGTCTTCAGTTCACTTGCTGACTTAACACATGCTTATCTCATCCTCAGAATTATCAACACAGGAGTTAGGGTTAGGGTTTCCAGTTAACTAAGGTAGTGGCCAGTTAACTTTGCTTTAAATAAGGACGTGCATGCTTGCACATTGTCCAATTAGGTTATTTGTACCCTTAAACGAGGGTAGTTGCCCGTTAACTGTATAGTTTACTTCATTAGGGTTAGCATAACTTGCATGCATTGCAAGAACTGTAGTGAACTCAAGGTGATTTTAGGGTTACCTACACCTTGATGTATATAAATAAGAGTTTTTGCTCATTTGTAAATAACTTTTGCTTGAGAGAGAAATATATGCTACGCATACCTTGCCCTCAATATTACTCTTTTGGTATCTGTTCATGTGTCTTCGCTATTGCAATTAATTGTTATGCCACATAGGGTTTCAAGAGATTGTAATGGTGAATTCTTTCCATAGTTTAGATGAATCTGTTTTGTGAATCTTTTATTGTTATGATCAAACGTTATGCCACACAGGGTTTCGTAAGATTGTCATGATAAAACCGTTTTGTGAAGTATTTACTATGTTGATCGAGTGTTATGCCACATAGGGTTTCATAAAGTTTTCATGGTAAGTCTTCTCTTAGCTTAGATAAATCTGTTTTGTGAATTCTTTTGTCATTACGATCAAGTGTTATGCCACACAGGGTTTCATAAAGATCTTGATGATAAAAGCCGTTTAGTAAGTCTTTACTGTTATGATCAAGTGTTATGCCACATAGGGTTTCATAAGATTGTCATGGTAAATTCTTAAATCTGTTTTGTGCCCAATAAGCTGGTTTAGATTGAGATGATAGTTGCGCCACCTTGCCTTCAAGTAGAGAATCTAAACACGTTTATCGTCAGTTAGTCATAACCTTGCTCCGTTTCCTCATGCTCTGATTTTCTTGAGGAGATTGGATAGATTAGTTTAGTTGTAGTTGATAGATCTGCGAAACCAGAGAAAACTCAGCTGCAACGTATAAGTTCTTTCAAGAAAGTCTTGTGCCTCTACAGCTGAAACAAAAAGACAGGATTTAGTTTAGTTTATTTCCTTGCAAATACTTTGTCAAGCACAACGAGGGAGCTTCCCCTCCTAATTTGAAGAGCACTCATTGCGTAGTGTACATAGGCTGTGCGTATCAACTCTTACTCCAGAGGTGCTAGTTCTTACGCCAACAAAATTAGATCAAAAGGAGAAGAATTAGAATTCATTAGAAGTTAGAGCAGATTCAAGAGAATTAGATTGTAGAAAATAAAGAGAGTTTTTATGAGATTGTTGTGAAAACACTACTTTGATAATAGAGTTCAAATGCATGAGGTGCCTTGAATACTTGATTGTCAAATGGTTGCATGGTCGCATATTTTCTTTCTCTCTTAGAAAATTTGAATTAGAATGTATGTTAGAAGAATGATAGATTGATAACGGAGATTAGTGAAACCGAGCTCATACTTTCTTTGAGTGGATGCTTTTCACCCAATGTGTAAAGTTAGATTGAGCTTTATCGTGGATGCTTAACTTCTGTTTGAATAATTATTGTTCGATTTGATGGTAATTATTCATTACGTGAAAACCATAAGCACATTCCCAGAAGATTGCGCTTGCTCTGTGTAGTTGTCGTTTAACATGGCGAAGCAGAGTATTGTTTAGTTGGTTTCATTTAATCCTCGTCTTCTCTTGATTTCTTAGGAATAGCATAGGATCTCTAAAACCCTCGATCTTTTTCACCTTTTTTAGAAAATCAAAAAATCCCAAAATGATACCACATTTATGTTTCCGCTTTTTTGAGTAACTTGTAAAAAGTAAATCTCAATTGTGCCCCCAGCAAAATCACATCAAACCACAGAGCTCATCCACACCTAACTGAAACATTGGAATTACCGTATGATCTTACTTGCAATCTTAGCATACGAGGTAGTTTTTCAAGAGGGGATAGAGCTTCTTTGGACACTTTATTCTAGAATGTTTGTTGTGTCATAAAAAACGCATCAATAAGTCCCAGTATGCCTGATTCTGAAGAGGGAACGTTCTTCAAAACCAGATGATCTGCAGAAACCCTTGTTTCTCAAACCCCAATGCTCTCAGAGAGAAATAATAACGAATTCGAATAATCAACATAATCAGTTCAATTTGCCTTGAGGAAATATATAACCTCTCTCAAAAAGTCGACCCCTTCACAAAAATTTGTTAAATGAGCAATTAAAACATCATTAAATCGCCATTTAATGACTTAGGCATATTAATTACATAATGGCGTCCCTTTTCTTAAATGAGCATTAAAATACTCATTTAATATTAATTTATCCCTTATTATAAAGTATTAATGATACTTTATAATTTGCCATTAAATAATTAAATTTAATTATTTTCATTAAAGTGACTTTATATTATAAAGTCAAATTAATAAACTTTTAATAATGATCAAATGCCTTAATAATTACTGTTTGCTCATCAGATCATCAAACCGGGTCGACGCTGAGTTGACCAACTGAATCAGGTGCCTTGCCAAAAATAGCAACTCCTGCCTGCCTGACTTACTATAAATAGTAAGTACCTCTAAATCACTCTGTAAGTGTCCGCAAAGGCCCAAACCTGAATCAACTACTGGAGTGATGTTCCCCAACGCTGAATAACTGCCTCAAGTGATCCTCTAAACACATTTGCTAGCCTACGAGGATCTGAATGATAGGCTAACCTCAGAACTAACTGTACTGCCTAGGAATGGGACATTATAGTTTGATCATATTGTTCAATCACAAGCATGGAAGCACTGATTTGAATAATTGATTGAAAAACAAAAAAGTAGCATACCTGCAAGCGCCTTGTTTGGAATTGTTGCCTTAGTTTTGGTTCACCTTTCCCCACCCACATTTAAAAATCTCATATTGCTCATTAATTGGCTAGGTCTAAGTTCTATGGGTCTTCAAGTCTTCCTATGTTGTTAACCATAACACTTGAGTTCCTTAAATCCTTCAATACTTAGTCTTTTTGCCTAAAATTGGATTCCTAAGGCAGTTTTAAAACTATTGTTGGAAGCCGACAAGGTTATCACAACCGTGTCGGACCCCGACAGGGTTCTCACAACTTGCCTTAGCTCTGACAAGTTTCTATCTTTTCAAATTTCATCTCGCGCCTTCAAGTATCTTTTGTAAGTGACGGTCTTTAGGGTTGGTTCCCAAAACCCTTTCGAGAACTGCCAAGGTTTCCGAAAACTTTGTTCTCTCGAAAAAGTTCTCCTTTAAGTTGTCATCAGAAAGAGCAAAGCAGCTCATTTGCTCGATTCAAAACCATTGTCCGGAGCCGACAAGGTTCTCACAACCTTGTTCGGCTCGGCACCAAATCAAGAACTCCATATTTTTTGGTCGAAGAACGGATGAAAGGCAGCCTTTCAAAATTTCAAAGGCATTTTTGTGAGTTGTGATAACTCTTTCGGAACCTGATGAGATTCTCACAACCTCGTCAGCACCCGATACATAACTCGTAACTTCCAATCCTCCAAACACAAGCAAAGGGTGAAAGGAAGAAATGGACAAAGTGAAGACCGATTGAGGTTTTGAAACCTCTGTCGGACTCCGACAAGGTTTTAAGAACCAACCAAAGTTTCAATCCCCTTTTCCACAAAGCAAATTAGTGCCAATGAAGCTACCTACCCCTACATTAATTGTTGTTAGAGTCGAGTGAGATGAATTAATGCTGATGTATATGCAGGGAAAAAGTTATCAAATTCAGTTATTTTACGCATTTGCAAACATGGATTAAGGGTTTCCCGAGCACAAAGAAGTAGACTTATAACGGATAGCTTGGCCGAGGCAGAAGCAAAATTTCTTCACAAAGCAATTTTCAAGGGATATTCAAACCAGTAAGTGCACTCCTAACACTCTAGTAACAACTTCCATTGCTTGTATTGAGCAAATTTCTAAAACCTTCAAAGGTAAAATTGGAAATCCTAGGGGACACTGGCAAGTTTTTTCTAGAATTCGAGAATTGAAATTGGAAGCTAGAATTTAGGAAAAATGAAATATAATCTAGGATACGAGTACTTGTCCGTTTAACTAGCTCATTACCTAAGATTGGCGATACTAGGCTAGGGAACGTAAACCTTGGTGAATTTTGGGAAAGAGCGCATAAACAAGATAGAGCCCCAATTATTCAGAGGCTTGTTGAGAGTGGTTTACTTGAAGCAGTTGCCTTCCCTATAGCCGTACAATGCACAGATCTTGTTCTTGAGTTCATTAACCACTATGAACCTCAAACTAGAGAAATAAGAACCGAGGACGACAATCTATTGATTACTCTAGACAAAGCCAACATTAGTGGTTTCTTTAGGTTGCCTGAAAGAGAAGTTTTTGTAGACTTTAACTTCACTTTGTCACAAGGTCGTCTTAGTGAAAAGAAAGGGTATTATAAAAATATCATTGCCAGGGAGTGGTTTGTCGTTCCCAAGAAGGGAAAGTCCCAATTAACCAAAAATTTGACCAAGTCACACTTCAGAGATGAGATTTTAGACACCATCATATTGTTGCACAAATTGAAGGGCAATGTGAATGCCCGTGAGTTTGAAGAATAAATGTTTTTCTTTGTGCAAATCATTTGTGTTAGACAACAATACCTAGACCGGGTAACTCTCATCAATGATAGGCTACATGACAAGATATCAAGCTTTGTTGTAAATAAATCTTTCTACATATACGCTTATCTCTTTGATGCATTGGCATGCACTAGGCCATGGCCAGGACTTTGCCATGTTGAAAATATATAACTATTACCTTGACTTGCAATTGGAAAGAAGCTATCGCAAATTTAGGAGGGTGAATGATGTATTCACCATGAAGCTAGTCAAGGAATTACAAGGAGATCTAGGACAAAGGATTTCTCTTAAAGCCATGCAATTGATAAACAAGTATGGTAACCACTTTATTCAATTCCAAAGGTTCACCTACATCAAAGTAGGAGGGTATGAGGGACTACCTTACAAGTTACCTATGTATATAGAGGACAAGTTCATCCTTATTGAGATTTGCAAGCAAGTTGCAAAGGTGAACAAGACATGTGCCGAAATGAAAAAGATTGGGATCCCATTCCCCATTGGTTTGGAGTATTATTTATGCAAGCCTCAATCAAATATCCTCAACATTGAGAGTGATATTGTGAAATTTTGCATTTCCACATATGACATGAGATTGCCATTTGACAACAAGAATTTTGTAAAGGACAATTTGCAACTTGCTCATGGATTCTATCACATCCCCCATATGGAAGATTATTGGGTTCATTGCTTTGATGACTATGAAGTTAGAAAAATAAGTTGGATGACAATGACTCTAAGACAAATTGTTACATTCAAATTGAGCTAGGACATTGATTGTGTTGAAGATAATGAATCCGACTTGGTGGATCCAATCTACATTAGTCATATATAGATGCAAGACCTTGAGACTAGAACCACCATAGTTTTAAAAAGAACTCAGATATGGCTTGCAAAGAAAATGGTTGAAGCTTCTAAGGCTCAACGCAAAGGAAGGCAAAGGATAGGAGAGCAGATTGATCCTAGTCAGGTAGGGACTTCTTTATAAACTGCAATGTCACCTCCCATGCAACATACAACTATACTAGGCGAAAGTGGAGATAGGGAAGAGCCTCCAGAAAGAAGAAAGAGCCCTAAGAAGACGTGTTGATGGTCCACTGAGAGACAGTGGAGTGGAAGATCAAGCTGAGAAAGACAAAGAGAAAGAAAAGGAAGGAGTTAATGAACAAGAAATTGAAATAATGGATGTTCATCCCTTTGAAGCACAACCAAATCCCTCTCAAGATGTGGCTAATAAGAACGCACAGAAGGGTAAATATCCTACTTCATTTCCTTTCAGTTTGCAAAATGTAGCTGTAAGAGAGGGGGACCATCCACACCAAGGTTCTAGTTCACGGAGAGCCGAGGCTAGCCCTAACTTACCTCAAATTAACGGGTGTTTAGGACAAGAATCGAGAATGAAGAGCACTCTCAAGTGCTTCTATCACTCTACAAATCCGAAAGTTTAAATGAGTCTAGATGAGTCGCCGATTTCTAGAGTCCAAATTGTACCTCAGACAACTCTCTGTTTGAGGAGGACAGTGCAAGTTTGGGATGACAATGCAGCGCGCTGGCGTCCATAAGGCCAGAAAACGTGAAGTACAATGTGAAAAGCAAACAAACCCACTAACTGCCTAGCTAATTAATCTTAATGAAATAAAAAAAATTATGAAGTACGAAAAATAGCTACGTAAATGATAAAGAAGGTAGATGAATATGAGAGTGATGAATATCCACTCACTAAAGCTCCAGTTCGCCAGCAAGCTCCACACACACATTCACCTACACACAAGCAAGAGAGGGAAAAATGTTGGGCTGTATAGGGGTTTGCCTTAGTCAAACCCCTGCTTTGGTGTTTCCACCTCCATAGACAGCCATAAATGCCACGAAGTAGAAAATGCGATAAAGGAAAGACAAAGTAAAGTACTAAACACTGCAAAAGATGTAATGCTACTCTATCAAACCACAATAGGAAAGGAAAGTGATGCAATACCACCTCCACCGAAAGGCTCTCAAGGCCAATGAAGGGAGAACGCAAGGCAACAAGCTTGGCAAAGTCGACATGGCCATAGCGATGATGAAGGGAGGTCTTGCAAGACTCCAAACTCGCAGCTTCTATGGTAGAGCAACACATACAAAGATGAAGTTGATGTAATAACAAGCAACTGCAATGCTCAATGGAGTTATGAAAATGCTCAAGAGAATGCAATGGATTGCTAGAGAGATCAAGAATTGCCAAGAGAGATGAAGTGATAGTGAAAAGTATGCATTTGAAGGAAGATTGGGAGGGAAGGAGACGTTTTCGGGTCGGTTGGTCGACACAGAGGCGTTACATTCGTCCCAAATAAGGAGTGTAACATTCTTGTAGACTCCAAAGGTAGGAATCTGTCAGTGATGGTAGAGCGTTGTGTAGACGTTCGAGCGCCGCACTCGTGTCCTCGACAAATATTACCCCACCGACACACAAAACAAGCGCCGAGTGGATGGAAGGCAGGTGGGTGATGTGGAATTTCACCTTCAAGTTTGATTTTCTAAGGTGAGAGGATGGAAAGGGGAATTTACACAAGGGGTGTGAATTCACTCCTATACATTTTTCCCCCACTTTAGCGAGCACGAGTATTAATGAGTGTTTGGTAAAGTAGATCGAAGAGTTAGAAACGTATACCTAAACCATTGAGGAAGTAGACCACGATCTGGTGAACTCGAAAGCGTAGGGCAGGCAAAAGACCCCACAAGTACTCTCTCGTAAGGAGGTTTGAACAAAAGGACTTCGTAGCTTCGTAGAACTACGAAGTTGAATAAAGTACACCGAAGGCCCGCAAACCAACGATGGGCGAATCCTATAGAATGCAAGCGCTTCACAGGCCCTCGGACCTGCAAAGAAGGCATTCCCCCAAGTACTCTCGCGTGAAGGAAGCCCAACGTGAGCGGACTCCGTAGAGTCGGACTGGAAAGCAACTTCACAGGCACACTTGCAAAGCAACATGTTAATCCGTAGATAAAGCATGTTAGAAAATGAAAAGCAACCACGCAAGCAAACAAACAAACAGTCACATAGATAGTCAAAAAATTGAAAAGATTTCAAAGGGGTCCCTTGGGAAACCTTCAAAAGAAGAGAGGTCCACTCAAGGGATGCGTTGCTTGAAAGTGCAAGAATGTTTTTAGCAAATCAATTCAACATCAAGGAATCATTTTGAAAGATGTTCACTTCATCAAGGAATTCAAAAGGAAGAAAATGCCCCCTCACGAGGGGAAGGTCAAGGCCTCTCTTGCAGGAAAAGTTGCTCCCTCCTCGGAGGAAAGTTCTTTAAGTTCTTTCTTTGTGAACCCATGACGAAGGAAACACGTTTCGCTAGGGGCCTTGTTGAGAATACAATTTTTGAAAAAGCTTGCAAAAATTTTCAAAAAAGGATTCATTGGCTATGAATGCGTTTTCTGAAAATCAAAGTTGACATGATAGCCCCCCCTTAGGATGGTTCGTGCCAAACACAAGGCACTTGGCATCCTAAGGAGAGAAAAACAAGAATGGAAAAGTGATGTTGTGGCCCGTGGGACATAGCAAGATGTCACCATGGTAATGTTGTCACACACACAAGGGACAACACATGAATACCACAACATCACAACTCAAGCAAAGAAGAGCGCAAGATAACCACACTGCAAAAAGAGAGAATAACATCACAAACAAAGGACACATGGGTGATTTGATATTTCGGGGTCAGAGTTGCTCATAAATATATGTAATGTAATGTCCCCTTCTCAAACCTGATCTTTCCAGTGACCGTTGGCCTTTTCTTTGGGAACCCGAAGGCTAGTCGGAAGATAAATTAGGGTTTCCTATTTTTGAGGAGGTCATTGCTTAGAGATGATGGATTCAATGGCGGATTCTTTCTGGGTTTTCAGAGAGCTTCGCAGGGGTATGTTCATCTCGGCATTCAGAGCATTCTCTGGAATTTACTATTTTTAGTAAATTCTATTTTTGGCAGTAAACAGGATGGTCTCAGGCAGTTGACCTTCCCCTTCAGTTGACTCAAGTGGCGTATTCAATTTCGGGTTTCAGAATGCAGTTTTGGGAAGTTGAGCTCATTTCACTTAAAAAATAACATTATAATTTAAATGTTATTTTATCACCTTGGCCTAGTCGAATGACTTAATGTCATTTTAAAAGGTGGGCTCAAAGGGTGGCGCTTAATGTCATTTTAAAAGGTGGGCTCAAAGGGTGGCGCCCTCATTTAAGGATATATTTAATATTTGATGAATTATCCAAAGTCATTGCAAGTTAATTTGGGCGCATTTATCAAAGTGATGAATTAATTAAAATATGATTGAGCTAAAAGGGAAAAGGACGCCATATTGAAGACAGAGCTAGGGTTTGAACTTGGAGTTGGATTTTAGGGTTTCGTGAAGTCAAACGAAACTTATAAAAGGGAGTCTTGTTCTTCATTTCTTCATCTTTGGTCTATGCTATTGTTATGCTGCCGAAATGGTTGCGGGATTGCTTCGAGGAATGAATGCCTCCTAGTCTGGGCTCGACTTCGTGCTTGAGAGACAGCACCTAGTGGAGAGGTTTGCTTGTTTGAGTATTTTTGTAGTAAGTTTTGCATTGTAGTTTGAGTTAGTGCTTTGTAGATCAATTCTGCTCTTACTGCAATTTTCTGGAGTTGCTGTTTTGTACAGCTGAAGGTTGTTTTTAATCATAAATCATAAAATACCAAAAACGGTGTTCTGGGTGTTAGCTCATTTCCTTTGTTAGGTCTAGGCGCCATAGTTCTCTAATTTGCAGATTTTTTAGAGCAGCCATCAATTTATAAGAGCAGATCGCCCTTCCTTGAGGGCCGTACCATTGCTGCTTGCATAGAAAATTGTGCATAAATAATCTAAGGTTGTTTGCTCAGATTTCAGTGTCTTAGCATAAGCGCCATTATTCTTAGTATGCATTGCATTTTGTTTCATGTTAATCCAATGAGTTATGTGAGAGTTGTGAACATTTTAATGTTTCCATAAGCTGCTGGTTATTCATTAAAGCGCAGATTTGTAACAAAAGACAGAACTAGAAGTTGATCATTGGGAGTTGTATTGTTTTGGCATTTCCTTTCAAGCTACGAAGAATTCTTATGATGTAATGATAAGCTTTCAGATTCTTAAGTTATTGGGAGGCAAATGACCTTTGATCTGTAAACTGACAGTAGTACTGGCAGTCACTCTCAATATTGTTCACGTCTGATTTGTAATACCTTCTTTCATTCTGAAGTTATTCTGTAATAGATAAATCTCCACCCTATGGTAGCTACTTTCCCACTCTGCGTCAGCAAGCACATTCTGGGTGTTGAGTGTTTCAGCTTTCAGCATTTCTTTCAAGCATTGCTTTTTGTAATCACTCCGCCATATGGTCGCCCCTCACTCCATCCTGGATTGGGTAGCACATACTTGGTGTTGAGTTCCTTTTCCGCAAGTAGAGTAGAAGATCCTCTGACCATATGCTCGCCATCATCGGCGCCATTCTTGGTTAGAGTTACAGCATAAGCAGTTTATTTTAGATCCTCTGACCAATGCTCACACCTTGCCCACATCGGGATCCTGGTGTACATTCTGGTTAGAGTTGCTTTTGCACGTTTTGGTTTATCCTCTAACCTTAACGGGTGAAATGTTGTAATTTGATAATTGAAAAGACGAAAAAATTTGGCTCGGAATATTTCATGTAAGTATAATAATAGTATATTTAATGAACTGTCATTAACGCCCTACTATATCAGACCATATCAAGAATGCACGAGAGACAAAATAAAAATAAAAAATTGAGTCAACATAGAAGGGAAGCCTAAATGCCCCCAACACTTCGCATCGTCCCAAATTTGTAAAAAATCAATACACATAACAGAGAAGAATGATGCCATAAATAGAGGAAGTTTTATGACACATAATCACTCCTGTATCCAAGCACCTACAAGGGTGACAAGGATCATCCAGGAACACATAACGCAAGCACGGGGGAAACACGCATCTAATCTAAAAGTAAAGAAGAGGCAGCCCCCTCAGACTCATAGACCAAGAGGTCATTTGCTTCCCAATCTAGATCATTATACAGGGAAGGCGAACGAGCTTGCAGTGGTGGAGTGTCAAGGGGGGAACCCTCAGACCCCCTGCAAAGAGAGCCAAGGAAGGAGACTCTTCAGGGTCTCCTCCACTCAATTCCTATGGAGCAAAGGTTAGCGATTTCACAAAGATCGCTGACAGGGCTGGGACCTTGTTCAAAGAGTTGAACATACACTTCACAGGAGTGCCATGCACTACTTCAATGGGCGAGGGAAGCGGCACCCGAGATTCACTGCTAGGCTCACCAAGTGACTCAGGAGCAATAACGAACTTAGGGGATGTCAGAGCTTCTTCTGTCACAAGGACACATGCTAACACAAAACCACCCTTTGAATAGGGTGGACTCCTCTTTTGACCCCCATTACTAGTGGGACCATCCTCCACTTTTCGGTTCGTCGGAGGGTGCGAGACCCCCACAGTCGAGGCAGAAGGTGCAGAGGAGGAGAAAACCGCGGTGGACACCACCGAGGTGTTCGACATGTCCACGAGCTTCAAGAATGGTGGGATGTCCAGGAGGGACATCAAGAGAGGCAACTCGACCGAAGGAGCAATAAACACGTGCACCCTTTTAGGGTTGGGAGTGTTTACGCTCGTAGTAGGAGCTAGAAGCAGCACTAAGGCTGATTGAACCAAGGCAAAGAGGACAGTAAAGGAGGACACAACAACAAGCCCTAAAACAGGGGCAATCGACTCCCCTTCCTCTACAGGGTGGCCTGGTTAGCTGCCAGAGCCTTTTGCCAATGCTTGCGCTCACACGCAAGGTAGTTCCTGCGACTCTTAGAGTTAGAGACCGGGAGCTGAGATGGGACGAAAGGCTCTTGCTTGACCATTGGAGTGTCCATCACGACCATCTCCGGCGAAGGCAGAGACTCTGAGGTAGGAGCAGGAGGAAGAGAATGAGAAGAGGTTGGAGCAACAGTGGGGGGAATTGGCTCTAATGCCTCAGTGGTGGGCCTCTTCCCATTCACTGCCTTGGGAGCAGGAGCGATAGGAGGCCATAGAGGCCAAGACATAGAGGTTTCGTTCTACAATACCTACGAAACCTTCCAACTATGCCACTAGGGGTCGTAGGTTGGGTTGTAAGGAGGAAAGCCTCACAACACTCACACCTACAACGCTCCTAGGATACGAGGAAAGGACCCTTCAGCACCGCTAAACAGAACCAAAATGGTTCATGTCGAGTTCACCAAAAATGTAAGAGGGGGACCAACCACACCAAGGCTCTTGGTCATGGAGAGCCGAGAGCGGAGGGCTGCCCTAACTTACCTCAAGCTAACGGGTGTTTAGGACAAGAATCACAAATGAAGAGCACTCTCAAGTGCTTCTGTCACTCTACAAATCCAAAATTTTAAATGCGGCTAGACAAGCCAGTTTCTAGAGTCCAAACTGTACCTCAGACAACTCTTTGTCCGAGCACGACAACACAGCACGCTGGTGTTTGTACAACCAGAAAACATTAAGTACAATGTGAAAAGTAGACAAACCCACTAACTGCCTAGCTAATTAATCTTAACGAAATAAATAGAACTATGAAGTACGAAAAATAGCTACGTAAATGATAAAGAAGTAGATGAATACAAGGGTGATGAATATCCACTCACTAGAGCTCCAATTTGCCAGCGAGCTCCACGCACACGTTCACCTACACACAAGCAAGAGAGGGAAAAATGTTGGATTGTATAGGGGTTTGCCTCGATCAAACCCCCGCTTTTGTGTTTCCACCTCCACAAACAACCAAAAAACGCCACAAAGTAGAAAATGCAATAAAGGAAAGAGAAAGGAAAGTACTAAACACTACAAAAGATGTAATGCTACTCTATCAAACCACAATAGGAAAGGAAAGTGATGCAATACCACCTCCACCCAAAGGCTCTCAAGGCCAATGAAGGGATGCAAGGCAACAAGCTTGGCAAAGTCGACACCGCTGCAGCGGTGACGAAGGGAGGTCTCACAAGGCTCCAAACTCGCAACTTCTATGGTAGAGCAACACGTACAAAGATGAAGTTGATGGAATAACAAGCAACTGCAATGCTCAATGGAGTTGTGGAAATGCTCAAGACGATGCAATGGATTGCTAGAGAGATCAAGAATTGCCAAGAGAGATGAAGTGATAGTGAAAAGTATGCATTTGAACAAAGATTAGGAGAGAAGGATCTGTTCTCGGGTCGGTTGGTCGACATAGAGGCATTACAATTCATCCCCAATGAGGAGTGTAATGTTCCTGCACACTCCAGAGGTAGGAATCTATCAAGGACGACAACACAACACGCAAATATTTGCACGTTGCGCTTGTGTCCCAGACAAATATTCCCCCATCGATGCACAAAACAGGCGCCAAGTGGATGGAAGGCAGGTGGATGATGTGGAATTTTGCCTTCGGGTTTGATTTTCTACAGTGAGAGGATGCAAAAGGGACTTTACACAAGGGGTGCAAATTCACTCCTATACAGTAGCAAATACTCCTACTTTAAGGAGAGCACTTCAATTTTCATCACCAGACTCTTCATCTCAAGCAATTGGTACTACCTCCTCTCCCTCATGGTTAGAGAACACATTGGTTAAGAAAAGGAAGACAATACCCGTCAATTTGCGAGATGATAACATTGTCGGTCAACTATTGCTAAAAATCTCCTAAGAATAAGAAATTAAAGATCACTTCAAGTTTAATGAAGGATAGTGGTTTTGGGCACTTGTTTATAGAGATTGTACATCCCTCTGCACAGAAAAAACCTAGTTAGCCTACTGTAGTTGACTACAATATGACAAAGGTAGATTTGGGACCTCCAAACAGAGATGGTGATGTCCACAATTTCCAAGTGACTACCACAATGTGAGTTGAGAGGACTGAAAAAGATAAATAGGATAAAGATGAATTGAAAAAGGTAATGGAATTACTCTCAAATTGCCTAAAGTCATTGACAAATCCTCCTCCCCAATAATGGAATTACTATAGTTGTCAACTTAAGAAGAACGACAATAATGGTGTTGCTATGATTGATGAATTAAAAGAAGGATTTCAAAAGGTAGTTGATACGTTGTCTGGCGAGCAAGCTTTCAATAAAGAGAATTTGAAGAAGCTAGCTAGGATCGATATGGCAATATCTTGGTATGAGAATTTTCCAGCTAATCTCACCATCAAAATCGACACCATTCGTAGCAACAAATCTCTCAAGAAACTCAAAACCAAGAATGTCACAATTCCTCGGCACACTGAGATTCCAGTTGTCACTCAAGCACTCAGAGACTACAAAGCATGTGTAGCGACCAATCAGCAGAACCCAACAGATGAAGTGAACCTAAACTCACAAAACTTACCACCTCAAGAATAACCATGCATTTATTTGGATATTAAAGTTTATAAAGTTTTAAATGTATTAAACTTTAATTTTATGATTCTTTTAAAGAATCGATTTTCAAGACTCTTGGACAGTTACATTTTGAAAGCTTTAAATATGTAATTAAAAGACATTTGAAGGGTCTGAATTTTTGATCCCCATTGCATTGTAGTGTAAGAGTAGACTTGATCAAAAGAAGGAGAAAAAAAAAATTGTTGGTTCCTAAAGGAATTCATCTGTCTGTGTGCATATGAGATTGAATGTGATGCTTTGGTATTTATTTCAGAATCTATGAATTTGAGTAAATATCTGGATATTACCTTTCTTTGTAAATGTGGTATCTATTTGTGTGACATTCATTTTCTTTTTGGGATGTGGTGAAATTTAAAATTTGAAGTTATCTATCTACCACTTATGTTTCAATCTTTTTATATTTCATACTATGGTCGCATTTATGTCATGAATATGCACAACTGTTAGTTTTCCTTTCCTACTTCTGGTTAAAAGTATACCCCATTTTTAAAATCTGAAAATAAAATTTTTAATCATAAGGAGTTGTACCTTATTAAGGTTTAGAGGGAAGCTAATCAACAACTTACCCAACTGTTTGTTACTCATTTGCCTTTATTTTTTGGGCACAATAAAGTCTTAGTATTTACTTATTTAAGAAGAAAAATCTGTTAACGAACAGGAATGACACTCCAATCTTGCACACAACATTGATATTTCACACCTCACAACACCGTGCTCTTGTTTAGGAAGCAAGATCTCTGCACAAAAGATCTACACTAAATAAGATTTTGTGTTGTGCCTGTTCGGGACAGACTTATGATGGTTGCAGCTCCTCCAAGGAATTGTTTTTGCTTCAACTTTTCCGTTTGTGAGTGTAGAGCTAAAGATATTGAACCATCAAATTCTCCATCTACAAAATGCGGTGTCATAAATGTTAGACCATTTGGAGACAAATCTCCTTGATTAGACTTAATAACTGCTCCAATGTATAGACCATTTGGAGACAAATCTCCTTGATTAGACTTAATAACTGCTCCAATGCAATTCGAAACCCATGGATAAGGCGCTGGAATAACTTCTTGCTGCTACTAGAAATAGTAGTCAACACAATCTTAGCCTCATTTGAGAAACTTGCTTCTTGATTCAATTGTGCTAGTCAACAAATCCGCTAGAACTTTCTCTTGTTCTTCTACCACAAGACAAGCTTTTGCATCAATTGCGTATAATTGTAACTATGTACAATCAAAACATCAAGATCAACCTTCATTTTTCCTTGGCATAGACAATCAGTAGTTGTCACACTAATTTTCAACTCTTTAACCAATCCATCACTATAAAATGCCCCTCTTATGTATTGCTAATAAACCATCCAACATCACAAGGGCCAAAGATGAAATGGAATTCAATAACAAAGTAGGAAAAAACATACTTAGAGACAAATGATGTTTTTTTCGCCACTATTTTGAATACATCCTTTTCTTTTTTGAAACCCCCTGCTAGGAATCCTCTATGTTATTACTATCAGCATTAGCATTCTCATTTGATACCATGCCATCAACCTCCTTGCTATTTGACCCTCAAGTTCATTACCATTTCCACCGTCATCGTTGTCATCCTCTAACGAAAAAAAATGTGCTCCTCTCATTGACCATAACAACCATCCTCTCATTCCAAACCTTATGGTTTTTTGTTCTAGTGATCCGCCCAAAAAAACCCTCATCTATAAACTACCATTGCACATGTTTCTAGTTAGCAAATATTCCTAATAGTTTTATTTTACTTCTTTGGTAGTCAGCAGAATTAATTTCTCAAATGTAAGTGGCTGTTCTTAGTAGTTGCTGATGGTTGGAAGTTTTCAACAACCATCAACCACTTTATATAGTGCTATTGTACATGGAAAAGAGGACTACATGTTTGGAAATTCCCTAAACTATTTTTGTATAAGCATATGAATGAAATATATTGAGCAGAGTAGCCGGATACGCCTCTACCCCTCCCTAGGAGTGTGTATCCCCAAGTCCGATACAGCTATGGGTATGATACACAGTGGATACACATTGGATACCGTATCCACATGTGCCCAAAAAATCTTGATTTTTCAGCCGTCCCAGATACTATGTGATTTGACTTTCAAAAAATCTGACATGAATCTTCCTAAACTTAATCTTAAGAAACTTCAATCGTGCAATTTTATTTTTGTTTTGTATAAACAAAACCTACACCAAATGAGGAAGACAAATGAAATGTTTTTCTATTTCAGCGACCCATTTTCTATGTCTTCTTCCAATGCAACTCTACTATTTTTGGCGTTTTAATTTTTATCGAATTAAAAAAGTTAATTGAATATAATTTTATATTTATATTTAATATTTATATTATGTTGTTTAAACATTAGAAATTAAAATTTAAAAAATCTATAAATATAATTAAAATTTATTAATATATATTTAATTGTTTATTTTTTACTAAATTATTAATATTTAAATTTTAATATTATTTAATTTTTATTTACTTATTTTCTTTTAAAGTAATGAAAACCTCCTTTAATAACTTAGAAAATGTACATGTATGTGTTTTTTATGAATGTCGTATCCAGCTGTATCCATATTGGAGGTCTTAAAAAATGGCCGTATCCGCATCCGATACCGTATCCGTATTTGTATCCATTTTCGTGTCCATGCAACTTTGATATTGAGATATCTTTATGCAATTATTGATCTAAGTTCTTTGTACTTCTAGTATTTACTTAACTTGTTTACTCAGTTATATTCAAAGCATATTGAAATAGAGAATAACCATTTGGAGTCATTGCCTAAGAGAAATCAGGTTCAATACAAAGTGTGGTTGGAGAAATGGCATATACTGGGTAGCCAACCGAAGAACCAATGCAATCTTATGAAGAAAGAGAAGACAACCTTACGAAATATCTCGTAAATTTGTGGGACATTTGTCAAAGAGCACATATGAAGCGAAGCTGCAAAAAGGCAAATACCAAAAAACACAATTTAGGATAACTTGCAAGTGAACAAAGTAGATCATCTCTTGAACTGTCTCAAAAGACTCCTTGCATAAAAAAAGAACAAAAAATAACATTTTCAACAAATACGCAAACGCTACAAAAAAAGCAACTGATCGACAACATACTTCACCAAATTTAATGCCATTACATTTGAATAGGAATGGGAAAAAATTACAAAGCAACCACAAGCCATCAAAACAAAAAGTTAGAAAATCCCTGAAAATAATGGAACAAAGGGAATGAAGAAGAAGATTGAAGGGAACAGTCGAAGAAACCAAAGGTTTATTAATCAAAAGTCCAAGTCCATCCCAAGAACGAAGTGAAAGTTGAAGCGTCAGTAAAAATTGTACTCAAGAAGAGAAAACAACTTCAATGACAAGAGAATACATAAAAGTAGAGTGGGAGGAAATAGCAAGGCATTTGCCACTCCTCAATAAAGCGTACATGGATCTCGTCAACAAAGCCAAGAAATCTCCAATACAATTACTGACAGACGAAGAAGAGGGGGAGAGACCATAGACTCACTAACAAAAACATACAAGAACAACATTCACCACATTGAAGAATTACAACTTATAGAAGAGCCAATAATTGGAGGACCTAAGCCTAAAACTCCAAGGCAAAGGGAGCAGAGGAAAGATTCTAAGAGCAACCTTAGTGTGCAGAATGCTAAGACGAGATGAACAAAGGATTCTTATGTGACTGAGAGTGCAAGAGAGGCACCAAAACATACAAATCAAAACTCTTCAATCACAAAGGTTGCATCAAAGAAGAAAGATGATGACTCCTCCAACAAGTCCAAACATGGGGAGAAAGAAACTCCCAAAATTCATAGGTAATGGATGGGAAGATCCTATACGACATTGTAAACCTTAAAAAACAATTTGGATATAGCCAATGGCCAAGACGATAGATCATATTGGTTAAGAGCATTTCTAGCAACTTTGAGGGGAATAGCAATAGATTGGTACATCGAGCTTGAAATAACCTCCAAAGCTACAAGGGACTTGTTAAGAAAAGCATTTGAAGAAGAATGCAAACTTCTCCCAAACAACGATGAGATTGTAGCGAAAATCTACAATAGGAAGAAGGGAAGCATGAAAATATGAGTTTACAATCATACGCTCAAAGAACTCCTAGTAAAACTGGGAAACCAACCCACCGACAGATAAAAAAGAGGTGACTCATTGAAGGGCTACTTCCTTCACTAAGGAAAACGATGAAAGTTGTGCCACTCTCATATGCCAATATTTGTAATTAAGCAATGGACATAGAGAGTGAGCATAAAACATCTTCTCAAGGGAAAATGAAGAAAGAAGATGAGAGTTTAGACAAAAGAAGTGATAACAAATCTAAAACTATCCAAGCCCTGAGAAAGGTATGATGAGAATGAAGAAAGAATTGAAGGCCGAAAAAGGAGCCACCAAGGAAAATAAGGAGCTATGGTGCATTGAATGTAAAAACGAGGGTCATCTTAAATAAAAGAAAATTATTCTATGAATCTCCAAACACAACATTACGTTTATCTAGAATTAGCTGAATGTCCACATGATGATGCATGTCATCACTGAAGGAAGATTTGGAAGACACAAAATATTGAGATGCCCATCCAACCTCACCATGCCTGAATAATGTCTCCGTCCTCTTTGTTGTCACCACCTTTTGTGCACCATTTGCCAAAGCTCTCAGCACTATTGTTCTACCACCTGCCACCTACCATGAACTCCAACTCCATCTTTTGAAAGTCCTGACTGTATTTACCAAGTGAATGTAGCCATTGAACCCCCAAAACATTTGTATCACCAATCCCAACCACATAGAAATCATCTGTAACTATGTAATCCCCCAACTAGAACCTCAACTAAGAAATCTTCTTGGTGCAAGTAATTTTAAATCCATCAACTACCATAACACTAAAACCAAAGAAGTCCTCAACCTATAATCCCCTCTTAACCACCAAACCTAATCAATAAAGTTATGAGTCGCCCCACTATCAACTAAACAAGTAACCCGCTACCCCTTCAGAATTCCTCTAACTCTAAAAGGATGGCACTCAGGAACCGCTAATAATGTAGCGATAGTGCCATGTGTCACATCTCCAATAGCTCCCTCGTTATGCTATATCTGTTAATCATCCTAGCCACTCTCTGAGCTACTGTTTACTACCTCCTCATCCATGTCAGAAGTGACCACTATATAATGAGCTTTGCCTTTCCCAAGGAACTTATGATCAGGCTCCCACAGTTCCTTACAAGAGAAATATAATTTCTTCCTAGGCAGCTCATTTCTTGACACAGAATCCAACCCTGGGTGGTGTAGTCTTAGGCTGATTAAAGCTCTTCCTAAATGGTAAATTGCTCTTGAAACCTTTCTTTTGGGATTGCTGGTTACAATGTGTAGTTTCAAGATCAAGTGCCATTTGAATAGTATTCTGTAGAGTTTTAGGTTTGAAATCCTTCACCAAACCTCTCAAATTATGATGCAAACCTTCTATGAACAGCATTACTACTCTCCTCTCTTACATGTCAAGAACCACGACAACAACCTTTTGAAATTCATTAATGTAACTTTCAACATCCCCATGTTGTCTAATCATTGCCAACTCATAGAAATACATCTCCACATCCTTCCTATCGAATCAGCAAATAATTTTCTATTAAA
>VDFB02153130.1:0-11966 GCA_007258455.2 Sequoia sempervirens | reverse complement strand
CCATTTTGTGACATAATCTGTGCACACAAGAATGTAGGACTTACCATTAGAAGGTGGGTCAATTGGTCCCACAAAATCCAGTCCCTATTTGTCGAATGGTGTAACTACAATTTGTGGAAATAGAGGTATTTCATCAGAACGAGTTGGTCTTCCCATCCTTTGGCATATGTCACATCTCCTTGTATACTTGGCTGCATCTCTATGTAAGGTTGGCCAATAGTAACCAGTATTTAAAATTTTCATTGCTATCATTTTGGCAGCAAAATGTCTGCCGCACGGCTCATCATGGCTGGCATGCAGTATATCATGAGTGTCCTCCTCTGGTACACATCTCCTCATAACGTGATCTGGCCCTGTATAAAACATGCAATCTGCAATCCAAGAAAAGTTAAAACTTTTCTCTACCAATAATCTTTTTTCCTTAGGAGAGAATTAAGGAGTTCTTCCTGTTGCCAGATAATTTGCTATATCAGCATACCATGGATGAATAACCTTGATTGCAAATAGGTGCTCATCAGGAAAGGAGTCTTCAATGAGTGCAGAGTCATCTTGCCTTTGAATTCTAGAAAGGAAATCAACAACTACGTTGGCTTTACCTGGCTTTTCCACAATTGTAATGTCAAATTCCTGCATCAGCAACAACCATCTTGCCAGTCTCCCAGATATTGAGATTTTGTTCATGAGATACCAGATTGCTGCATGATCAGTGTGGACAAATATCTGATAACCAGTGATATAATGCCTGAATTTATTGAGGGCGTAGATGATTGCCAACATTTCTTTTTCTGTAACAGTGTAGTTGAATTCAGCCCCTTGCAGATTTTTGCTTATGTAATAGAGTGCATGTTTAGTTGATCCATCCTTCTGCCCTAGCACTGCTCCAATTGCATAATCTGAGGCATCAGTATGAATATGAAATGGGAGTGACCAATCAGGTCCTTTCAGAACAGGTGCCTATGTGAGGGTGACTTTCAAGTAAAGAAATGCTTTTTCACATTCCTCTATCCAGGAAAACTTTGCATCTTTCTTTAGCAGATTGTATAAGGGACCTGCTATTTGGCTGAAGTCCTTGATGAATCTTCTGTAATATCCAGCATAGCCTAGAAAGCTCCATACCTCCTTCTGCTTAGTAGGAGAGGGTAACTTAGAGATGATCTCAATTTTAGCAGGATCAACCTGAATTCCTACAACAGAAATATAGTGACCGAGCACTATTCCCTCCTGCATCATCATGAATCACTTTTGACTATTCAGCGATAGGTTATGATCTTCACATCTCTGTAGTAATTTTTCCAAGTTGGCTTGAGCTTCCTCAAATGTTGTACCATAAACAGTAAAGTCATCCATGTATATTTCCATGCAATCATATGAGATGTCTGAGAAGATGCTTATGACTGCCCTCTGGAAAGTTGCAGGAGCATTACAGAGACCAAAAGGAAAAACTAAATAGGCAAACATTCCCCAAAGGCATGTAAAAGTAGTCTTTTCCTGATCCTCAGGAGCAATCTTGATCTAATTGTATCCACTGAAGCCATCCAAGAATGAGAAGTACTTCTTTTTAGCTAAATTATCCAGAACTTGATCAATAAATGGAAGAGGAATGTAATCTTTCTTTGTTGCCAAGTTAAGTTCTCTGTAATCTACACATACCCTCCATTTTCCTCCTTTCTTAGGAACAATGACCAATGGGGAAACCCATTGACTATCAGAGATTGGGTAGATAAAGCCAATTGTCAACATTTTTTGCAATTCTTCTTTAACAATCTCTCTCAAGGCTAGATTGATTCTTCTTTGAGGCTACCTGACAGGTTTGAAGTCACTATTAATATATATGCGATGTGTACAGAGTTTTGGGTCTAGACCCTTCATATCTCCATAGTCCCATGCAAAAGCTGACTTATGACTGATAAGCATTTTGATCATAGATTCTTGTTGCTCACTGGTGAGGTTTTTATTAATGCACAAGGTTTTTCCTGCAGCTACCTCAACTTGGGAGGTTAAGTCTATCATAGATACTTTAGACAGAAATGGCATGTCTACCTCATGGGGTAGTAAGGTGTGTAAGCAATCAGTTGCTGCAGGATAATGAGCTGATGTGGATGGAGGAAGAATAGTCTACAAGGAACATGGATTTTTCTCACAATGAAAATATTCAGTACCATAGTTATTCAACAAGATATTGGACAGTATATCTTCTTCTTCTTGCTGTGCAATGAAAGGCTCTCTGGTAATCATCATTAAATTGGCCACAGAGTTCACTTCTTCCTCTTCTCCCAAATCTAGCCAAGCAACATCTCCAGACTCAAGTTGGGGTGGTGCTGGAGAATAGAGGGTAAGCTTCTTTGTGCTATATCCATCAGATATTGTCATGTCACCCGACCTACAACCAATGCAAGCATCAATAGTAGCCAACCAGGGCCTTCCCAGTATGACAGGGTATCCCCTGAATGATGCCTTTGGAGATAAGACCATGAAATCAGCAGGGTATTCCCAGGAATCCAAGGTGACTACCAGGTCTTCAACTACCCCATCAGGTTTGACAGTCGAGCTATCAGCAAGCTGTAATATTGTAGGTGTAGTCCTTATTTCTGAAATATTAAGTTTTACAACCAGGTCCTTTGTCATGACATTGATAGCTACACCAAGATCTACTAAAGCATTCTTAATTTGCAACCCATTAACATTTATCTCCACAACAGGACTTCCTGGATCTAAATATTTTGGGATGCTAAGCTTCCCTAGCATTAAGTCAAAGAGTTGGCCTATTACATGGACAGTTTGAGGGTCTTTCTTTTTCCTCCCTGGTTTCTTCAAACATGCCTCCTTGATGGCCTTGCCATAGATAGGTACTTCTTTGATTGCTTGGAACAAGGGAATTTTCATACATATATGCTTTAGCTGGTCAAGGATATCAAAGGTGGGTTCCTCTTGTTTCTTCACATTTTCACCTTCCAATCTTTGTGGGAAAGGAGGGGGCACCTTATCAGATGACTTAGGTAATGATGGAATCTGAACTGGCTGATTTGGTTGGGCTTGGTCATTGATATCTTCTTTTTCTTGGTCAGTCTCCTCAGGTGGTAATTCTGAGATTATGGGAGGAGATGGTGTGGGCAGCACAGTTCTTGAACGTAAATTAATATTATTTAGGTTAAGAGCATAGGCATGCTGATGATTAGGATTAGCAAAATAGACTTGTTGCTGCTGCGACTGCTGGTTATTTGGATTAGGTGTTGCCTGAGCTAGTAGTTGGGTTGATTTTGGATTCTGACCTTGATTAGGTGCAGGAGGTGGCATAATGGATTATTGTTGGGGTTGCTGTAGGAAACCTGCGGTTGGATTTGACCATTGCTGGCCTCCTCTCCATTGGTTAGGTTGCTGCCAATTCCCTTGTGGAGGCTGCCACTGATTTTGCTGAGGTGGTTGCCAGTTTCCTTGTGAGGCTTGCCAACGGTTTTGTTGGGCATTTGGCCAAGGGTGATTCCACTGAGGTTGGGAGTATGGCCCATAGTTTAGAGGGTACTGATTTTTCCATTGACTATTATATGAACCAAAATTTTGCAAAGGGTCCTAAGGCATACCTTGTCTTGGGGCCCATGGTCTCCTTTGTGCAACAAAGAAGACTTGATCATCATCACCTTCTATCATCTTAAAATCAGTAGGCAACTGTTTAGCCTCCATGTTGGCCACCATCTTGCATTTGCATTCACGCTTCTTCTATCTACAATATGGATAGAACTTGGCCAAGATTGGTTCAGCTTCATCATGTTTCCTTCGAGCTTGCATAGTGTCCAACTATGTAGCCATGTTGTTAATGATTTCTTGCTTGAAATCAAACAACAGATTTGTGATCTCCATCCGGGAAATTCCACTGTAGCTTGATGACCTCTACCCTTTTTCACATTCTCTCAAGAGTAATTAAGACATATTTTCTTAATATCATCCCAAGGTAGTTGGGTTATATCACCTCCTCCCATCAGGTCCAGAGCGTCTATACAGGCATCACTGATCCCTCTTAGAAAAAGTAGTTTCTGAGAGTCTTCATTAACAGTATGGTTTGAGTTCTTTTTTAGAGAAAACAAGTATCTTGAAATATAATCCTCCAAACTTTCATCCTCCTTCTGCTGAATCCTGAATATATCGTCTCCCTTACTGCCACTTTTACAATATTCCTTATATTTCTCAAAGAATTTTGTTTGCATGGCTTCCCAATTATCAACAACACCTCTTCCCAAACTCATGAACCATCTAAGGGCTCCCTCCTTCAAGGTGGAAGGAAACAACTTCAGCTTGTGAGCATCGAGAGTATAGTGATAGCTTCTGACGAGGAAGGATATCAAACTCAAACATGAAAGTTTCAGGGTCCTCCGTAACTAGGCCATAGAACTTGGGAAGTAGTGAAGAAGGAATATTTTTAAGATTGTCAGTATCTCACTGGGGAACAATGGGAAACTCAAAAGCAAGAGGTGGATTATTTGCCATATTTGCTTGCTGGAATATCAGAGCAAATGGATTTTCCTCAGGTTCTTTGTCGGCTGGGTCAAATGGTAGTTCAACAAACAGGTTTTCAGGGAGAAACCTTCCCAACACATCTCTTCTTCTATGCATGCAATAGAATGAATGGTGATTTGAAGGATTTTGAAAATTTTTGATTAACAAACTAAACTAATGCTAAAAATGAATTCTGACAAATTCTTAGCTTGACACCATCTCGACCATGATTACTTAAAAGCAGTCAGCCCACAAAGGATATAAGAAATCTGTCTAAAACCTATCTTTGGGAATTGGACATTCCAGTGGTGATAATATCTCTTTATGGGCGTTCATTTGCTTGTCAAACCCGAGGGAGCGTATACTTTTGAATTAAGCAGCACAATATATACACTAAGAACTAGTTTGGTCACAGCAGAAATAAATGCTTGGAAAGAATTCTATATCTGTATACTGCATAGGAGGCAATGCAAAATTCTTTTTAGCTCAAGCCATGATTTAACCCAAACCCAGAAATCATACTTGACTCACGGTGAGACTCAAACTATGGCTGGCCTTATACTCTGAGGGAATAGGCACGAGGGGATAGTTCGATGCTAAGGGAGCAATACAAGACTGAGTTTGTATGAAAACTTAAAAGATGAAATCTAACTAATGATCAATAGAAAAAGAACAGCTAACTAACTAGCTACAGATACTTACTAAGTGGGCCCCCTTAGCAAGCATCTACTAATTACGCAAGTGCTAAACTCAGAACTTCATCAAACTTTATTCATAAACTCAGAATGGTATACATCGCTTTGTTGTTATGAAAACTAGCAACAAACTCTGTCTCTTGTCATAAAGATTCTGCTTTTTATTACTATCATACTGACTCTTACATGATATCTGCTATCTCTCTATCATTATGCTTCTATCTAACTTCTAACCATCTTCTTGCTCACTCGCGCAGGAGGAGCACTTATTTAAAATCAGGAGAACAACTAGCTAACTACCCCTAACAAAGAAAGACGTGGAAGTAAAGTGTATCCCAAAATCAAGGAACAGACTTCATAAATGAATTTATCCGTTCAACCTGATCCAGAGAGAATCTAGCACTCCACTCTTTCCAGATTGACTATCATTAAAAATCCTTCCCAACGGTTTTAGGTCAAAGAGTCTTTGCGAGCTTCCCTCGAAGTTGTCACGGGGAAATAGACTTTCTTTGCAAGGCGGGAATGCGACTATGTGACTCGATCATACTTTTCTTCAACAACTGCAAGGAAACCAAAGGTAATGAATCACGAGAAAAGAAAAGAAACATGGCACATACACAATATCCATTCATTAATCACATATTCAAATCTATTTCATCATTCAAAAACTACATGCAATATACTAGTCATTTAGGGAGTCAACGGGGTAATAAATGTAGACAAGACAACACAATAGGCTGCAGGAACATGAAAGTGTTTTGCTACAGAATATCCCAATAAAAAGTTTCAAAAGAGTTTAAACAACCATGAATAACAAAAGTAAAGGTATTAAAAGTTCATCATCATATCCAAACTATGAGCACATTTTGGGCTCATCACCTAATGTCGTGATTAATATCATAATTTCCCTATTCTATTGTTCTTTCTCTTCCCAATTTCCACCACTATGCAATTTACCACCAATTGTAATCCTTTTTGGAAAAAGTTATTTTGATGTTCTCTAAGATGAAGTATTATCAGCTCCCATTCAAATTAGAACACATGACAAGATCATCTTATAGTATTTGGTCTCAACCTTTCTATCATCTAGAATTTGTCTGCATAATTTTCAAAGGTTAATTTTTGACCCCTACATTGGAAAGATCTTGTAGAGGAGGGTAACTGACTGCTTAGGGACTCCAGGTCACAAGAGAGTCTAGAACAATAGGCTTCCCTGATCTACCTCAAGCTAGATAAATAGACTGAAAATGTTTAATGTTTCAAGGGTTGAAAAGGAAGGAAAAGTAGTTTGTCACTTTCCTTCTACTAACTTGCATGTTTCAAGGAATCAAGAGAGTTAGTTTTCAAGGTTTATATTGTAACTCAAATAACTCAATTCCAAAGGACTACATCACATATCATAGACTTTAGCGCAATGCATTGGGGTCTTAGGGATGCGTTGTGTCTATATGGATAGAAAGTGTAAAGTATAGTGTAGAAAGCCAAAAAAGCTACTAACTACTTGATTAACAGAGTTTTATACTATGAAAGAGATAGAAAATATTGAATAATAGAAATAACAAGAGTAATACTTTAACAATATTGAGCTAGAATTTGACAAGAGTAAGGTGGTAGAAATAGACCTTCAAACCCTTGAGTTGAGGCCCTCAATGTATTCACTTGATGAACAACCTGTACACACAGAAGGATGAGAAAATGTTGGGGTTTTGTTTAGAGGACTACCTCAATCATTTCTCCACTTTGGTTTTTCCACCTCGATGGATAACGAGATAGAAGTGATTGTAGAACTTGATGATAAAGAAGCTATAGAAATGGAATTACCAAGCAATGCGAATATAAAAATATGCTACTACTTGAAGAGTAGATGATGCAAAAAAGTAAATGCAAATGGATGGATATCCCCTTCTCAACCAAGTGCACTCAAGGAAAATGGAGGAAGATGTGAGCTCACATGCTCTCCAAAGTCAACAATGCTATAACAAAAAAGAGGAGGAGCCAAAAAAGTAGCAACTTACATCTACTATGGTGGTGGTGAAGCATGAAAGAGTTGAAAGTGAGTGAGATTGACCAAGAAAACTATCCAAAAGTGTGTCCAAGATTGAAGAAGTGTAAAGAAGTTGGATTGAATGAAGGAATAGCTAATTTGAATGAATGAAGGACACAAAAACCTACATGAAGTCGGTCTAAGGAGCAACAAATGTTACACTTTGCACCCAATGGAGGAATGTAACAACTCTACAAATTCTAAAGGTAGGAATCTTGTAAGGATGGAAGTGTGTTGCGTAGACATTTGTGTGCCACGCTGGCATCTTTGACAAAAATTCCCCCATTGACACACAAAGGAGTTACCAAGTGGATGGAAAGTGGAAGTAGATTCGGAAAATATATCATCAAGATCACTTTTTCTAAGGTAAGGGGTGTACAAATGGGGAATTTGCAAGGGGTGCAAATTCACGACATTACAAATCTATAGCCTTATTTACCTCTTTGTAGACATGTTTAATCAAGAAGCCCTCCATCCAATTCAAAAAACTTCATATCTTGTCAACCCACGCTTTTCATATATTATTGTCTTGCTTTTCCTTGAATTCAATCACTTCACGTAAAGGCTTATATCCTTCCAACAAATATTTCCAAAAACAATTTGAATACTTCCATTGCTTACCTTCTAGGTTAAATTTTCTGTGATGACCGGTCTACACTCCCACAAAAATTTCCATATTACTGACCCTCTTATCAAAATTTTGACCATCAAAATTTTACTTGATTCACCATTATCCAAGTACTTGTTCTGTATAATTTTGTACCAATGTGGTTTCTCTGGAGTAGTGCACATCTTCCACACAAATTTCACCCCTAGGGCTTCATTTTGCTCTCATATATCTCTCCCTCTCTCCCTATTTCTCTCTCTTTCCCCATCGCCCCATCTTTCTATCCCTATCCTGCTCCTCCTATATACTCTCTCCTATCAGCATAACCATCTCGCACTTTTCCTCTGTCTCCTGCACCTGCTCCCCTCATCTCCATCTCCATATCTCTCCGTTGCAGTACACACCTCCAAATTTTGCACCCTCACCTATTTCTGTCTCATCCTGCTATCTCATCTCTATCTCTGTCCTCTATCTCTATCTCTATCTCTCTCTCACTTAGACACAAACACTCCCTATTTCTCTCTCCCTATCTCTATCTCTATATCTCTATATGTCCTCCCTCTATCTCTCCCTCTCCCTCCCTCTATTACTTGTCTCTATCTCTCTATCTCTACCTCTCTCTCCCTTTCTCTTCCCATATATCTCTATCTCTCTTGTTATTCCCATATATCTATCTCTCCCTCTTTCTCTCTCCCTCTATCTCCCCTACTATTTTTCTATCTCTACTTATCTCTATTTGTCTATCTCTCTTTGTCTCCCTCTCCCCCTCTCTCTATATCTCCTTATATCTCTATCTCTTTATCACTCTACCTCACCATCTATATCTCTCTATCTCTCCCTCTCTCTCTTCTTATTTATCTCACCCTCTCTATCTCCCTATCTTTCTCTATCTTTATTCTCTCTACCTCTCTCTATCTCTATCCATTTGTATCCCTCTTCTTTTCTTGCTCTATCTTCATCTCTACCTCTATCTTCCTCTCTCCCCCTCTATCTCTAGACTTGTTTCCCTCTCTCTAGCAAGCCATCTCTCCTTCCCTCTCCCTCTTCCTATATCTCTATATCTATATCTCTTTTCCTTTATATCTCGATCTATCCATATTTCTTCCATTTCTCCCTTTATCTCTATATTGTTATCTCCATCTATCTCTACCCCTATATCTCTCCCTCTCTCTACGTCTCTTATCACTTACTATCTCTATATTTATCTTTCTATATCTCCCTCTCTCTCCCTCTCTATATATTTATCTCTTCCATCTCTATCTATCCCTTTCTCCTCTCCCTCTTTATCTCTTCCTCTCCTTGTCCATACCTTTCCTTCTCGATCTCGATCTCTATTTTTACTCCATCTGTGTTTGGATCTTGGTAAGTGGATGAATAGTTGATTTGAAGTTATCACTTCTCCATTGAGACCTTTGTTGCATAGACAACATCACTTGCTAAATCATCTATCAATTGCTCACATGTACTTCATAAATATATTAAAAAAATCAAAATTTTCCCTAATTTACCCTTACACCTCTTTGATATACCCATTGCACAACAAGATGCGATTGCCAGTTAATATTACATTTGCTATCTTCAAAGACACTTTTGAGTGAACATAAAATTTGGCCTTGAAATGTAGATTAACCAAAAAAAATATTACATACATATGCAATAATGATTTATAGTATCCACAGGAATATGATGAACGACGAGAAAGAAAAAATTAACTTTATTCACTGTCCCGATGGGAAGGATAAAATACTGTTCTGTCAAACCTCCGCGGACGAAACAACATTTGCAAGTGATAAAATGCACGATTAGGAAGAGAATGGCATATTGACATATTGGATGACGTCTAACGCAAAAGGCATTTATTTGGACCGGGTGCCACGCTTCATTCTTTCTTCTTTGTTACAGTTGACTGTTAAAGCCCAACAATATATTCGTTTTCAACGTGGGTGTTGACGCACAACCCTGCCTCTTACGCCAGGCTCAACCCACTTACCCACATCGGCTAAGACCAGCTAACAGTGGTTGATTTATATATAAAATAATATATTTAGATATATATATATATATATATATATATATATATATATATATATATAAATATATATGAGTTTAATATGATTGTTATTATGTATATTGTTATCTATATATATAAAATAAATATATATAGATAATTAATGATAATTATAGTTTATATATTTATATATATATAGACATATATATATGTATATAGATATACGTTTATATGCAATAATGATGCTTGCAGCAATTATTGAGATTTATAAGTAATAATGTCTCTATTCATTCGCTATGATGTTAAATGGTATAATAGAATTCATCTATGGGATCTGAGAAGATATTTAACATCTACCCTAATGTACTTATGAAATATATTATAGAAGAATCGTTCATAGTGAGTAACAAGAAGGAAATGAATCGTCCTTTGACAAGAATGAAATATTTATACCATCTTGGATCCTATTGGATTTTATCACGGAAACTTATTGAATGCTAACGTTTCTAATGACTCTTTGAGGAACACTTTGAATGCAAGATTCAGGTTTAAAGCTTCTACTAGAAAGGGGTCATTACATACTTCTAATGGAAAAATCTTTTTTTACTTTATTTTTGTATTCCTTGTTTTCTCTAAGTATTTCTTTTATATGAAATATGATATGATATTTTCTTTAGTTTTCTATTTTTGTTTTTTAATTGAAGGTATACATTTATATTGTAAATGATAAAATAAATTGTAATCCATTGAAATAATCAATTCTATAAGAAACTAAAATGGATAAATTTAATAGACTTTAAATAAAAAAGAGCATTTATTAGTCTTGGATAAATTAGGATTCTATAAATAATCTCTATTTCAAATTTAGCTTATTTTAGTTTAGGTGGGGTGTTCCATATATGTTTACTCATGATGTTTCTTCTTGATTATTTTGACATAATGTATTTTCTTTTTGGATAGAAAAGAAAAGAAAAGAAATGGTGCACAAATATTCGAGCTAAGAAGGGAAAGTCCAATGCCCACCCATCTTTAGTGATTGGGTTCTTGGGCTAAGTGGCAAGAGCTAAGAAATGAAATTAATCTTCTATGAATGTTTTGTAATTATGTGTGTTCGATATTTGATGGATTACATGTGCACTCTCATAGAGGGAGTCTAGAGATTGGAAATGACTATAAAATTTAATACTTTTATAGCTTGGATTATCTTTTCCTTCTTCAACAAGATATTGTTTAGTGTTAGAGAAAATAACCAGGGAAAACCATCTGCAAAAGATACATTCACAGATAGGAGAGAAGCACATGCTATTTCATTAGAAGAGAGAAAAATATGAGATGAATTGCATATTGTACAAAGTTCCTTAAAAAGGCATGAAAAGTGGGTGATGGGTGAGAAACTTCCTAGCATGGAAAAACTACCCGAGAAACAAATGCACAATTAATCCTAAGTTAAAAAATTAACTCACTAACACCCCCCTTAAATGCAAACTTAGGAGGAATGAAGATGCAAAAAATAAAAAATGCAATATGGGTCCTGGCTACACAACCATGTTAGGTACCCATTTACAATGCAATCTATCACAAGCAAAGAAAAGGAGAAAAACCCTGTGGGAAAAAACCCCTCACTAAAAGAGAGAAAAAGGAAAAAACAAAAACAAGATGCATGGATGGAGGACTCAATCACATCCCCCAAGGATAACCTACATCATGTATATACAATCAATGATCCCTCCATAGGAAAGAAAAAGGGAGATATCGTATCCACCCCATAATGAAGAAGCTCCAATGTCGATGAAGTATGCCTGAAAACAAACGATGATCCAATGCCTACAAGCAATACCCCTTCCCTTACGAAGGAACAAGTCCACCAGATGATGAAGAAGCCACTTTGTATCCAACTAAAGAGAAACGAAATCTCCAAACAAAATATTCCACCACATAATCATGATAAAAAAAAACCAAGAAATGTGACAAATCAAATAAAAGTGAAGGCTCAACAAAGTTAACCTCCAAAGAAAATCTAGATGTATCAACTGTCATGTTGAAACTGTCATCAAAGAGGAGATAAATCCCCTCAAGTATATCTCCCAAATCAACAAGATGAGACTCCACAAACAAATCTGAGAT
>VDFB02153129.1:0-25654 GCA_007258455.2 Sequoia sempervirens | reverse complement strand
CCTTTACATTTAAACAAAGAGATTCAAATAACTAAAACCCAACAGTGTGTTTCCCATTCACAAATATTTTGTGCGCTTCTTTTTTCAATCGACTGAAATTAAAACATAAGAATGGGATGTGTGAATTGAAAGACTTTCATACTACTTTGTAACATTCCATGTTGCAAAATTGTGGGTATTAAAACACTAGCAACCCACCATGAGACAACCCTTTCCATTTAAACAAGGAGATTCAAATAACTGAAACCTAGCAGTGTGTTTCCTATTGACAATTATTTTGTGCACTTCTTTTTTCAATCGACTGAAATTAAAACACAAGAATGGAATGTGTTAATTTGAAGACATTCATACTGTTTTGTAACATTCCACGTTGCACAACCGTGGGTGTTAAGAAGCAAGCAACCCACCATGAGACAACCCTTTACATTTAAACAAGGAGATTCAAATAACTGAAACCCAACAGTGTGTTTCCCATTAACAATTATTTTGTGCACTTCTTTTTTCAATCGACTGAAATTAAAACACAAGAATGGAATGTGTGAATTGGAAGACATTCATACTGTTTTGTAACATTCCATGTTGCAAAACCATGGGTGTTAAGATGCAAGCAACCCACCATGAGACAACCCTTTCCATTTAAACAAGGAGATTCACATAACTGAAACCCAACAGTGTGTTTCCCATTGACAATTATTTTGTGCACTTCTTTTTTCAATCGACTGAAATTAAAACGCAAGAATGGAATGTGTTAATTTGAAGACATTCATACTATTTTGTAACATTCCACGTTGCACAAACGTGGGTGTTAAGAAGCAAGCAACCCACCATGAGACAACCCTTTACATTTAAACAAGGAGATTCAAATAACTAAAACCCAACAGTGTGTTTCCCATTCACAATTATTTTCTGCACTTTTTTTTCAATCGACCAAAATTAAAACACATGAATGGAATGTGTTAATTTGAAGACATTCATACATTTAAATAACTCCACATTGGGTTTCTCAAATTTCATATTAAAAAATCTTGTAAAACCCTTTGCCTATAACCCAATTACCCCTCACCTCAAATTTCGTCAATATTCACTTCACATTTATTTTGTGCACTTTTTTTTCAATCAACTAAAATTTAAACACAACAATGGAATGTGTGATTTTGAAGACATTCATACATTTAAATAACTCCACATTGGGTTTCCCAAATTTCATATTAAAAAATCTTGTAAAACCCTCTACCTATAACCCAATTACCCCTCACCTCAAATTTCGTCGGTATTCTCCTCCAACTCCTCCCCGTGCACTCGACACTTCAGCTCACAACCTTGATTTCGTCAGTATTCTCCTCCAAGTCTTCGTCATCCATGTGCACTCAGACCTTCAACTTTCCCTTTCAAAGTGCAGACTGAAAACAAATAATATTTTCTCCTTTCTTCCTCGAAACATAAAGGCTTTGTTTCCACCCACATGACTTTTCGTTCCACTTTTCCCACGTGACAAAAAAGAGTCTTGCTAAGAAAGCAAACCTACTCGCCTTTTTCCCCTCGGCCACGGGTGGGAAAAACCCAGCTGACGACACTATTAACTCGCACCTAACCATCACCGATCGTTTGCTCCTGTTGCCACTTTTCTTTGTAATCACCCGTCTGGGGAACCCCGCACTACGACGTCGCATCATGTTATGTATGTTTCCATGTATGTTGTTATGTATGTTTTCAAGCATTTTTGTATGTACATAGGTGCTTTTTGTCTAGGAGTTAGCTGGCTCTAATGCATATTAACCCATTTTCTAAGCATATTTTTTGGGAAAGTTCTCCCAACAAAATATCCTATCAAAGTAAATTGCTTTAGCTATTTATAGATATTATCAATCTTAAGAATGAATAAAACCACTTCCGTAGAAAGATTAGATTTATTATCTCATAGAAGACTTTGGACACAAACTTCTAAAGACACATTTATTGTCCAAAACAACCAAACTATCAACATCAATATAAACTATTGAGTTGATTTAATTTGAAACCATAGAAAGGACCACAAAGAAAATCTGCAATAAATATAAAAAATTAAATTGTTTCCTATACCAAAGATGTGGTAGGACATAAGAACGCCGATACACTTTAGAAAGAGGCACCAATCCTCTCAGAACCTTCTTTCATTCAAAACTCTGAGAAGGAATGCCTTTTTTTCGCTTCCACAATTTGCAAATGCCTACCAGAGAAGTTGCAATGGTAGCATTGAAAATAATCTCCCTCCCTTTATTCTCTGATAGATTTCCATATTATGTTCTGAATCTCCTATTTCGGCGTAGGCAGGCAGGATGCTGGCGAAAGTTACAGGCTTCGACTTTGCGGCTGCCAATTGCATTAGTTTGAAAGATTGTAAGCCCTTTTAAAAGTCCATTGTGTGCATATCCTACAATCATGGCATTCCATGAGACCATATTTCTTTGAAACGTCCTGTCAAACAGTTTACTACAACTACTGGTTAAAACCGACACATATTAATAGGATAATACCGTTGTTTCAACGAGCGGGTAGAGCCCTGCTTTTAGGTGATTTGATGGTATTGCCTAATATCATTATATGGTGGGCCATTTCATTCAAATTATTATACTGCAAAATTTTCTTTCATAAGAAATGTTGGAAAAAAATTCTCGATTTTGAGAACTGGGGATGGAAAACAGTAGAAACAGTTTGCGCTCGAACAAGCAAACTGGACATGCTTGGACGCTGTTTGCAATTCTCAATGATTATATTAAACACCTATGCATTTGTAACACCTATTCTCAAGGCCTTAGGTCAATCGGATGAAATGGCAAAGGCAACAAGTAAATTCGCCCTGTGCACAATTCCTCAATTATTTGCTTTTGCAAAGAGTTACCCTCTCCCTAGGTTTTTACAATCACAGAGCAAGCTATCTGTCATGTCTACAATCTCTGGAGCTGCTTTAATTTTCCATGTTATCTTCAGTTGGCTGTTGATGTTCAAGTTGGGATGGGGACTAGTTGGGGCTGCAGTGACGCTAAATTTATCATGGTGGATAGCAGTATTGGGTCAAATAGCCTCTATATTTAGTGGCACCTATGGTGGCCCTTCGACTAGATTTTCATGGAGTACATTTCACAATTTGAGAGGACTCTTACGTCTTTCGTTGTCCTCGACTGTTATGATGAGGTTACCCATTCAAATCATAGTTCTATTACTTGAAATGTCATACATTTTGATGTTTTGACGTGTGATATTCAAATTTTTTTTTTTTTGTTTATCTTGGATCTAACAGTGAAGACATTATGTACATGATTATACTACTTCTCATGGCCGGTCATCTAAAGAATATAGAAGTTGCAACAGACTTTGTAGCTATATTGTACTGCACTCAAAATTCTTTTGTGTGCAAATTATTTTCTTCTGTAATGTATATATGCTTTAACTGTTTGGAATTTTACATAGCTTTCATCAACCTTTATGTAAAATTGACGTTTTAGATTTATATGTTAGAATTGGGATTCAACATAGCTATCAGGTAAGCCCAGAAGTCCAATGACATTACTTTCTTTCTTTACCTTTTCATGGAGTAATTAGAGCTGGAACCCAGCTCCTCTTGTTAGAGGGGGCTGTGGTGTTAAGCCACCGAGTCACTGCTATGGATACTAGTCCTTTGTGATTTTGAGTGTGAATTGTTCACTTCTATCACCTCTTTAAGCTATACCGAGGACTATAATTCAAATATAGGATTTTCCATTGGCATTTTGAGGTGATCTACTAGTGATGTATAACCCTTTTGCAGTTAGAATTGTCTAGTTCTTTCCCAAAATTGCAAAGACAACAATATGACCGAATTGTTTTGATTTTTACACTGTAAGGGTTTCAAATGAGTTGGGAGCTGGATGCCCAAGAGCTGTAAAATTTATAGCAGTCGTTGCTTTGAGCACCTCTTTTGTGATAGGGTTATGTTCAAGATGGTCATTTTGATTACAAAAAAATGTGTTTTTCATGGCTTTCACAACCAGCAGTGCGGTTGCCAAAGCAATGTCCAAGCTTGCAATTTATCTGGCAGTTACGGTGCTATTAAATAATGTGTAGCTACTTCTTTCTATTAAGAAAAATAAACATTTTTGTTCCTTCAAGATCAATAGAATGGAAAAAATTTCTTATCAATGAGACCATTTAGGATCTACGCCACCATGTGCAAGCAGTTAAACAATTTAAGCAAAGATTTTTTGACAGCCTAGCTACCATGCACCTGAAGGATGGCATACAAGTCATATCTACCTCTCAGTATTTTAAAACATCTTTAATCTAACTTTTTGTTGCTTGAATTAGAAACCTTAACAAGCTATATCAATCTGTTGAATCTACATATTTTAAGTGTTTCTCTCTTGTTTGTAGTTCTTCCTTCTCACTTGTTTGTAGTTAGAACAATGTTGAATGTTACATTACATGGCTTGCACCCTCAATTTCTTCTGACCATATGTATTGCAAACCCCTTTCCAGCAAGAGTAGAGTTAAGTCAGTGGAATTTGCAAAATTGGGGTACATCATGAAGTTGGAATATGAAATATCAATTTCCCTTGCAAAGCAAGCGCGTGTCTACATTTGTTTCTGTTTGGTGCTTCTTCATAGTTCAGCTTCATGATTCCTTGGGATTTTATTTTATAGCTTCCATCATTGCCTCTTCTCTTTTCTTACATTCGTCTCTCTTGTTGTTGCTAGTGCTACACAGCCTTTGATGTATTTCCAAGTATGCTATGCAAATCTAATGACTTTAGTAATGAATCAGGATAGATAGCTAGCATTAATGTTTTAAAGGCTTTTGAATCTCCTGCAGGACTGTATAGGTGAAGGAAATTGTAGTCTCATTGTTATCTATCAGGATCGTAACCTGGGACTAGCAGAAATGCTTCTTATAACCCCCATTTCATGTACCAAATCAGATGTCACTAGATGCACTACATTTTTATGTGGTCATTTATGCATTCGCATGTAGAAAAGGGCACAAAAAGAGTTAGTAATTTGAACTAGGACTTTATTTTAGCTACATTGAATTTCAGATATGTGATAGAATTATTCTAGTTGCTGATTCATATTAGCCATGTTTTATGTAGTTATTTGATACACAATACCACAGTACACATGGAGTTACTGAGAGCTCCTATTAGTCAATTAATTGTACAAATTGAAACTCCTACAGAATTGTATTCAACATGTGATACATCAGAAGTAGCTTGTAGATTTGTTAATTGTTATAGTTGTTTGCTTTAGTTCCATTTATGAATTTCTTTTGCTTAGGAAAAGAAAAGATCATATTTATTTAGTCTTGTTTTGATTTTAAAGTATGACTGATAATATGCTTTTCTTACTTTCAGAGGTGAGCGGTTTTCTGTAATATTTAGAAGTCTGTGCTATATGACACCCGTGGTTTTGAAGCATAAGAATGGACCAGAGGTTGATGGCTAGAGTGCAGGGATCATTCTTTACATTTTATTGAGTGTGGTCACACCATTCTGGGCTGGTATATTATGTAAACTATTTAGTAAATGACTTCTTAACTCTTTAATATTGCACATTTGTGAAAAATTTAGTTCAAATTTGTGTATCTTTCATTGGCATTACATTTGTTCATTTTTCTTTAACTTCTCATAGATAATCATGTTACTGTATATAAATTTAATGGTGAATTATTAGACTAATCTGGCAGGAAGCTAACAAAGTTTATCACAATAGAGTAGTGAGGGATATGTTACTGTAAAATTTATTGATGCGGGTCTTTTGTTGCCATCTTAAAATAATAAATAACAAGAGCTTGGAACATAGGGAACTTGAATCTAAGTATTATGTGTGATTTCTTTACAGAAATTGAGCAAGGTGTTGCTCAGGCTATTCTTTGCAGTGTACTCGACTTCAAAAGAGATCCATTGCCAAAAGTTTCCAAGCATGGTAAGAATCTTGTTGGATGATATAGATGAAGATTATTATACATGGCCTATGAAAACTGATTTTGTATGATTATCCTTATTGAGACATCTGGAATATTGGCACTCCTCTGCATTGCAGCCTTTTGGCTGTAGGAAACTACTGGCAAGATCTTTCAAATCCTCACTATTATCAAAGGTATTGGTAGCTAGGATGGTTACCTAAGTTACTATCATTATACTTGAAATATTTTATGGGAGTGCATACCATTACCGAATGGTTATGTCTTGCTAGCTATTGTAGTAGATTGTGTCAACAAAAGATTTATTCATGATTACAATATTTGTTGGCCTAGGTAAGAGGATGTTGTTGTCATGAAATATTACTATACCACAATTATATGCATATGTGCGTATGCAGGATTACTGTTCCTTTAGGTGATAGCATTTCAGCCGGTGCACCTTAAATCTTGAGTTTATTGAATTATTGATTCTTGATTTAATGTGGAAAATTCATTAAATCAATGATCTTGTGTGATAATCCTGTCATGATAGGGAAAAGAATATTATTCCTACCATGGGCAAAGGTATTTGCATCCTAATTTGTTCGAGTATGACTTTAGGGCATTAGCCTGCCTTTAATACTAGATTGCTTGCAATTTAAGCAGGAACAGTGACTAATATTTTCATTTGGACAAATTGTCAATGATGGTGCATTCATAACAGTTACAGAGCAAAAATTTGCATATATCTGCTATAATTTATGAATGCAGATATTCCTGCCGTTTCAGCATTTGACAGGGAATCCTGCTGCACTGCAGCTCTTGTTTCTTCATGTTATTAGAGGAGTGGTTCAACCATTAACATCTCACAACCAACTTGCATGTATAGTTTCCAGAACTTTGTAAAGAGGGATATCATTTATTTTTAACAAAACTGATAAACTTACTGTGCTCCTTCCACGGGCTGCAGTTATTCATCTTTCAATGCGATTTCTTCTACACTTTCAATATTGTAGCAAGCATATTGAATGAAGATTTAAATAAAAAACTGAGTAGCGCTTGCTAAGATGACTACTCCTTTCTGCAGTCTACATACAACACTTTTCTTTTCTTAAATAAATGTTGCGACCCTTTCTTTCTGTTTAAACGGAGTGCTACATGGAATGGGAGATGCTTTGGAATGATTCTGCCACAGCAGAAATTAAAAGAGATGATTTTGACAATATATGCAAAAATGAAGATGTCCTTGTGTCTTTTGAATTTTAATCATGGTATTCCCTGTGCACCAGAACCATCAACTTGCGGCTGAGGATGCATATTGCAAAATTGACAACCATCGCAGACACCATGCCTAGTTTCAAAATTGCCTCAGTAATATCCATTGAAAAAAAGGGGATGTATTCAGTTTACTCGAAACACAGAGAAATATTCGATGCACAGAGAAATCCCAAACATTTCTGCCAATTCCACAAAATTGTCTCCTCACGTGTTGTCCTCACAGGAGCACTCCAAACTCTTCTTTCCGGTGCTCTGATACCAGGTTGAAAAATGATTGCAAGCTTATTGTAGAATTAAGCCATTATTGCATAGTGAACAACAAAATATAAAATATAAAATTACTAATGTTAATATGGGCTGGCTTTACAATGACTTGTGTAAATGCTTATAAAGCATTCAATTCCCATAACTTTCCCAAACTACCTCATTTTACCTATGGGAAGCTAACTCCCAACTAATTAATATTTTAATGTTAAAACTAAGTCACTAAGGTGACTTTATTACAACATGTAAACCTTAATTTTCTGAACACACTTGGATAGTTCCCTCATGATCTACAGCATTCTAGGTTTAATTTACATTAAGCTTTATAGAATCATCAATGACAATGTTTAAGTACTGAGCCAGAATATCAAGCATAACAAGAATATTCCAAACACATTTCTCCCACACAGGAATTGGCATATAGGTTTTGAGGCCAGAGTTAGCATCAAGTTGTGCAGATACAACATTCATCGATATCTCTGGTTTTGTTAACTTAGATAGACTGTCGTCTTTCATAGCTTGATTTATAATTTCTCTAATAGTTTTTTGTTTATGCAGGCATCTAGGCATTTGGAAACACAATTAGTTCTAGCATATATCCTTGCAGTACCGTGCCAGCATTTCCCTCTGCATAGCTATCTCCCACTTCTCCATATGATTCAAGTTTTGTCTCTTTCTCCTATAGCACATCATTTTTAAATTATAATTCTTGCCAACACCTTTCAGGTTATCTGAATTCCCAATAAAAGATTGTTTCAGTACATCACATTGTTGAACCAAGCTTTTACCTTTAGATACAACCATGCTAAGCTTCTCCCTCGCAGATGATAATTTCCACTCTATCCACTCAAGATCCAGTAGTAGTTTATTCTTATCCAATCTCACTAACTTAACATCCAAGTTTGTTCCACGGAGTAACTCTTTGAGTTTTTATCTCTTCTTCCTGTTGAGATTTTGCTGACTTAATTTCATTGATTTTCTCCTATAACCGAGTCATTTCCATCTCCTTGCAACTGAAAGATTCTTTCATTGTAACATCCAAAGGCATCTCCATTTTATCCCTCAAATCCCTATCAGATTGTGGGACCCAGTGTTTGAGGACTCGGTGAGTTCTGGAAAAGACTCGTGGGACTCGCGAGTCCTAGGGCTCGCTGAGTCGACTCGCCATGGACTCACGAGCCAAGTCCTGGAGAGTTCAGGCTAGGACTCCCGAGTCTTGGCAAGTGACTCATGCAAGTCCTAGAGTCGGACTTGCAAGTTCCGACTCAGGAATCTTGGCATCGCCTGGTAACAATCAGCAGCAGTTTAAAACTTTTTTTTGGCTTGTTTTTTTTATTTGAAGGTTTGAAACTATGAGTATGAATGATGAAATTTCAAATATTGAGTGTTTGAAGATCATATGACATGCATAATATTTGAATTATGACAAATTGATAATCAAATTAGGCTCTTATGCTCTCTAAATGGATTAATTCCTTTTTGCTTTTTTTGTAAAACTATGGTTTTCTTCTTTGCCAAGTCCTAGCTGAGATTTTTGCCGAGTCCGTATTGAGTCCCAAGTCTGAGTCCTATTTTGGGCTGCCGACTCCACGCCAAGTGTGAGTCCTAAAACTTTGGTGGGACCAACTCTGCCAGACATCTCTAGAATAGATTATGCTGTGCACCTTTGAAATAATTTTCAATGATCTATCTGTCCTAATATGGTTGTGGTTGCTCAATGCAATGTATTAGATTTAATACTGCAATATGGCACCCTATATTCATGTTTCCCACACTCTGAATCTCCAAAAGATTTGTGAAATTCCTCCACCATACTCTGGAACATTTGAATTAACTTATATGGGAGTTATTTTATCATCATTTTCTACACAGGGTGCCAACATCAACACAAAGTAGAATTAAACATTGGATCTTAAGATTTACTAATAGTTTATCATTAAGTTGTACCAACGTTTCTTCTTTCTATACATACTCCTTATTCTAATGTTCATCCTAACCTTTTGTATGTAACGTTAAGTTTAAACATTTTCATACATGCATATAATAGATCAGAAGTTCGGGATAACTTCTAGACAGCATTTACATGTTTGCATTTTTGTTTTGCATGTCCGAGTTGGCTATGTGTTGTAACATTTTGCAAGTGTGAATTTTGGTTTCAAAAATCTAAACTTTCTGTTAAATTTAGAGTTCAGACTCTGACAAACATTTTATAATATTGCGAGTTTGGCTCAAAGGTCCGAACTAAAGGACTTTCAGGTCTCGAAGTTCACCAATGTTTTAATAAAATGCAATTTTGAATTAAACATCCAAAAAGGAACCAATTCCTTGGGGTCTCAGACTTATGGATAATTTACATGATTTCATAATTTTAATCATTTGCAAATTAATAAAAAGGGCCATGGAGGCAATGTTCAAGAATTTAGAGGAAGATTTTTTCTTGTCTCTCATCAAAATTAGGCATTGGGCCTTCCACCTCCTCTGTTTCCATTTCACAGCATTCAGTTAAATCTATTACCTTTGATTCGGTGTCATTCTTCAGCAATGTTGCTCTAGACCAACTAGAAGCTGGAAGGCTTAAATTCATTCATGTTTTTCACCAATGTCTCTACAGTACGAAAATCCTTCTTGCAATTTGGGCACGACAGATTATGATTTTAACAAATTCAAAGATACTGATATTAGATCTTGTAAAAGAGACAGGCAATCCAAAATGTGGTTGTCCCTTCCTAAGGCAGAGGTTTTTGGGCAAGTGGAGTTGGCAAATGCATAGGAATAGGAGGAGGACTATGTGTGGGAATAGATGTAATAGTAGGAGAATGAGTAGTGTTTAAGCATTGAAGGTGGTTGTGTAGTGCAATGAGTGAAACTATTGAAAACGTTGAAATTTTAGAGCCCATTGTTAACACTAGAAGCACTACCAACATGGTATGAGGTTGAAACTAGTTTCTATGGTTGTGAAGGCCTCTATTGAAATTTTTTTCTTATCTAATCACAAGAAACTTTCTTTACTCTTTTTTGAGAGCACGCTCCGAGCTTCAGATAGAAGCTTGAAAGTACCACCCATTCCATTAGACATATTCTTATCGAGTTGTAGCAAAAGAGCCAGTTTCCTATACTACTTTTCACAATGGTTTCGTCAATAAATTGATTGATGTGAAGTATCCCATAAGCAATCCGTGCCCCCATTGGCTTTATTCTTTATAGCAATGTGGACCTCCAAAGCAGCCATTATCTAGACTAGCCCATCCAACTCAAGGTACAAATTATGTGCTTTGAGAGCAAACTTTTGAGCACCCACAAGGTCTTTTGTGGCAAACGTCTTCTCTGCAATCTCTTTAGCCCAATAATAGTAAACTTTAGCTTTCAAAGTTTATTCAACAATTTACTGGTTATGTGTTCTTGACTGGATAGTCCAAGTTGTTAGAATCTCAGGGTTTGATTTATTTCCCATAGCTTACATGATACTGAGACCTCTGGCTTTATTGTTAATTTAACGCATCTGCAATTTAGTTTGCAAGTTTGATTTCATAAAATTTGGAATTTGGTGTTGAGTTATTCATCAGCATTCGAGTGTTACGAAAACTCGTGGTTGAGGGATTCAGAGTACCAAACCCCAATCGTAGTTTTTTTAACTAAATACAATTTGTTTCAGCAGTCTGAACCCTATCACACCCTGAATTTATTTTGCATGCTACAATCTACTTTAATATTTTATTAAGTTTGGATTCCAATATTGAGTTTACATGTTCGCAGTTCTGGTTTGAAGTGATAAATACTCAGAGTTCAGACTCTGAAGGAGATCCTCTGAGTTTGCCTTCGATATTTTGTATGGTCATTCTAAGTCCATAAGTCTAAATCAATTTAACCTTGGATTTCGGGATCAATCTCTTGACTTACGTAAATACACACTCGATCTCAAAGTTGGACCTAGAGGTAATTTGGCCTTCAAAGTTTCGTATTTTTACATCAGTTAATATCAACATGGGGGTTCAAAAGGACGAGTTTTAAATGCTCGAGGTTAGATTAACATATATACACATGAAATTTTGGTCTTGCAGTCTAAGTGAATAAGGGTTGGGGTTCGATTTTTGGATAATGCTTTGCATTTAGATGAAACTTCAATCTTGAAGTCTGATCAAATGGTGTTTCGAGTTTTGGGGTTGTCTACGCATCTTGCATATGATTGTAAAATGAGTTTGGAAGTAAATAAAAATGAAGTTTTGGAGCACATTTCATTTTCCTGATTTTCGCTGATGGAGGTGAGACTCAAAAATTTGAAAAGATGAGTATTTGGATTTTGGAATGAAGAAATTATTTGACAATCCCTTCAAATTAAAGTTTCAATATTTTGTTGAGATTATATATATGTTTACCGAGATTTTGTTGAGATTATATATATGTTTACCGATCTTGAAACTTTGATTCTCGTAGCATTTGATTCAAATCTTTGAATCACATCAATATTAGGGTTTCTTTCAACCATTTTGAAAAATGAATTCCCTAGCTAGTGCTTACTCTACAAGGTTTTGAACATTTAATTAACAACACCACACTAATGCTCACTCAAAACAAAACCAAATCCAATTTCTACCAACCCTAAACATTAAAATGGAAACATGAAATACATAAGGCTTGGGGTTTAGAGTTTCAAGGGAGATCTACAACATTCACATGGTTGAACTAGAAATGGATTTTCGGGTTTGAATTTTAGATGAAATTTTATGACTTGTAAAAACATAAGTGTAGGCCAAACTTGCTCAAAAAATTACCCTTGAACTTAAAGGAATTTGGTTGAACCTAAATTGCACATTCTTTATGCATTTGTGGGTGCTAAGGCATTTAATAAGACCACCTCAACATACAAAACTCCTAAATCCTTAACTAACATCATCGTCACCAACACAAACATAGTGAAATGATGCAAACTAGACTTGACCTAGACCAAAAGTTGAGAGTAAAAATAAATACTAAAATATAAATCAAAATAAATTCCCCATTTTTGAGAAAGTAGGAATATATTATAGAGGTTGCAACAGGTGTCATCTAGCAACTAGTCCCTATCAATGCAACATGCTTGAAAGTAGAGTTAATAAATTTAAACTAGTTGCTACATGACACTTGTTTAAATACCTTTATTTTTTGAAAGCGATCAATTTCAAACCCTAATGCTCCCACTTTCCATTTCATTTCGTGAATTCGTTAAAAATAAACCATTAATATTCCTTGAACCAACACTTTGGAGGGTAAGAATCTGCAATAGTTATTTTGTCCACCAACAATTAATCATTTACTAATGTCATTTCAACTAGATATGGATTATTAATAGAGTTGAAATTTTATACTTGAAATAAAATTTATATAAGATATTTACATGGAATAATAAAAAAATTGTAATAAGATCTCAAATTTTTGATCCAATAATTTTTATCATAAATAATATTTTTATCATTTATAAAAATAAAAATATGCAATATATTTTTTGTTGACTTATAAAAATTTTAATTACAAATATTTTTAATTTAAATGGTTAAACAAAGTCATATATATATAGTCCCGATAAAAATATTAATAAATTTTCAATTGAATAAATATCTTCTAAGAGATTATAGTAGTTGTTTAGTGTTTTATTGAGCATGTTAGAGTACTATCAATGGTAATTGTCTTATTATGTACTAGTTTTTTTGGTGATATATATGATATTTTGTAAGTATTGCTACTTTTTGTACAACATGATATGGTATATATATATATATATATAGTCCCGATAAAAATATTAATAAATTTTCAATTGAATAAATATCTTCTAAGAGATTATAGTAGTTGTTTAGTGTTTTATTGAGCATGTTAGAGTACTATCAATGGTAATTGTCTTATTATGTACTAGTTTTTTTGGTGATATATATGATATTTTGTAAGTATTGCTACTTTTTGTACAACATGATATGGTATATATATATAGTCCCGATAAAAATATTAATAAATTTTCAATTGAATAAATATCTTCTAAGAGATTATAATAGATGTTTAGTGTTTTATTGAGCATGTTAGAGTACTATCAATGGTAATTGTCTTATTATGTACTAGTTTTTTTGGTGATATATATGATATTTTGTAAGTATTGCTACTTTTTGTACAACATGATATGGTATATATATATAGTCCCAATAAAAATATTAATAAATTTTCAATTGAATAAATATCTTCTAAGAGATTATAATAGATGTTTAGTGTTTTATTGAGCATGTTAGAGTACTATCAATGGTAATTGTCTTATTATGTAATTTTTTTTGGTGATATATATGATATTTTGTAAGTATTGCTACTTTTTGTACAACATGATATGGTATTTTATTATATTTTATCCTTTCTACATTAATAAAATTTTATCTCAATTAAAAAATATTCTAATAATTAAAAATTAAAACATGTAAATTCATTTTTCTCTTTTAATTACACTCAATAAAGCATAAGAAGAGAGATAGTAAACAAAATTCAACATTATGTATATTTAAACTAGTGTCATGTAGCAACTAGTTCCTATCAATGCAACATGCTTGAAAATGGAGTTAATAATAAGTGTTGTTAACAATTAGTTTATATATATATTTATTATGAATCCAATAAAATCATAGAATATTATTTTTAAAGAATAATAAAGGTAAAAAAATTGTTATTAGGGAAGATGGTTATCATTTTTTGCATCAAAAGTTAATCTAAGTATCATTGGAACAAATTTAAAAATTAGTTTGTTTGTTATATTATGAAGCCTATAAACTTCACATAATCTTAAAAGAAATTATAACAATTAAACAATGTTGCTAATAGTTAGTTATGCATATTGTATTATGATCCCTATAAATCTCAAAATATAATTTTAAAAGAATTATAAAGGTAAAATATATATTATCAAGGAAGAGAATTACAATTTTGTGCATCAAACTTTACTCCTTATTATTGAAACAAATTTAAAAATTAGTTTGTTTTTTATATTATGAACCTTAAAAAACTCACATAATCTTACAAACAATTATAACAACTAAATAGTTGTTATTAGGGAAGACATTTGACAAATGAATGCATCCTTTGTATTGTTAAGGGTTTTATTCAAAATATTGCTTGAAATGAAACAATTCTAAAATGGGCATTATTATTTATTCAATGCCAATAATATGTTGCATCTTGTTGAATTTTTTTGAATGAGAACACACAAGAATTATTTTCATAAGTTATAGCTCTAAATTGAATTGACTAACTTAAAAATTATTCAACATTACATTTTTTAATCTAATGCTCCAATTTAACATAATAAGCTATTTTGAATGATCCAAAAATTGAAATACCTATAAAAATACTAGTATCTAAAACTATGTATGCACCTACAACATAAGTCCAAAATGACAAATATATCACAAGAAAAAGTATACAAGGCAAAAGTTTGAAATTTATTACCAATATAAATAAATAAAACAAAATAATGGACCATGACCCCTATGAGGATAACACCCACCATTAATGTGTAGCCCTCCTAAAGTGTGACTCATATGGTGGTCATGATCTAGTGATAAGGTCATGTCCCTTGTTGAGTAGGGCCCAACTACTTGTTGGAGTTGATAGTGAACCCCATAGCTCCTAGGAATCACCTATAACTAAAACACCTATCACATATGAGAGATCAAAGCAACTATTTTTCTATGAAACCAAGAGAGAAATGATTGAATTCACACAAGTATCACACAAACATCTAATATTGAGATTAACTTGTAATTGAAATTGAATTGAATGGAATTGATTACATGGATTATTTTTATAAAAGCATAACAAGGAAAATCCTAGATGAGGATTTGATTAGATTGTGGCAAGTGTCTTAATCTCATGCAATGAGTCAAATTGACCTATACTTAGCCAATATAATAATAAAAAAAACACTCCTAAGTTTAGCTTAAGTGAATAAAGTAATAAGGGACTTAATAATTAATTAACTAATTATCAAGTGATCTCCTAATTACTCCAACACCCCTCTTAAGATCAACTTAGGGAGAAATTAAAAAACTTTGATAAAGAATGCAATGATGGATACATGGATGGGTCCTAGATACAAGTCCTAATGAGATACACATGTAAAAAAAAATTAAATCTCTCATAACCAAAGAAAAGGAGAAAAACACATGGGAAAAATTCCTCTCCAAAAGAAAGAAAAATGAAATAATTGCACTAGTGAAAGAAGGATAGAACGAGGACTCAATGTGAACCCCCCAAGGATTGATTTTGTCACACAAGTATAATAGATTTCCCCCCAATAGAAGAGAGAAAATGAGGATATGAATCCCCCCATAAGAAGTAGCTAGATTATACCAATGATGAACGCTTGAAGATAGAATATGATCCACTCCCTGTAAATACCATTTCTCCCCTTAGGAACAAATAGACCCACTAGTGATTGGAGAAGAAAATCCAAAAGGATGGGTGAATCAGGAATCCAAATCCAAATGATGTGTGCCTTTGAAAAGTGCTCAAGTGTCCATATGTCAAAAAGAGATGATGACAATCTAGAAAATGATGAATACTGATGTAGAACAAGCTACAAAGGTGATGAAGATGTTGGGTCAACAATGATGATGTGTATGCCAAAAAAGAGGAGATGAATGTCTTCAAAATAATCCTCCAAATCTACAATTTAGGACTTTACAAAACAGGATGGTATGTCTATAAGATATGAATCCCAAGTAGTTGTTTTTGAAAGAAGATGAATGTCCTGTTGCACTGAACCAATAGGGGCCAAAGATGTGGTGATGCAATACAAGGATGGGGAGTCTTTTCAGACAACCCATCTAGGCAGCCATAACAAAATATGCATTGTCATCCCACAATTTTGCAAGAATATGTAATTGAAAATTTAATGAAGCACATTCAAATTTTAATAATTCTTCTTCAAACAACACACATGTAAATCAAATCTCCATTTGAATTGAAAATCCATTACAAAAATTATTTTCTTTACAACACAAAAATAAAAAATAAATTAGATCAACCTTAGACACTTACAAATTCACCTCTAAAATCCTTGCAACATTCAGCTTGCTACTAGTATCTTCCTCCACAACCTTTTCTTGCAACTTCACTGCTACACTCCATCACCAAAATTTCTTCACTCAACTCCTGGGCGTTTGATTTATCTCGGCAAGAACAACAATACAATATTTCTCATGCCTTCCCAAATGAGGTGTTGGGATCCTCTTGCATGCCAAAATTGAAAAAAATGGCATTGAATTTCATAACTCTTGTCAAAATTGTTGCTCATAACTCCACTTGTAACCTCCTATCATAAACCTAGCACTTGGGTTGGATCCTTGTTAAGAATGGACCTCAAGATTCTCTTCCAGGCCATTTTTTAAGTATTTCAAAATTCAAATTCCCCAACTTGGGTGTTGGGTTTTGAAATTTACCATTTTTTGGATTTTAAGCACATTAAATGTGCAACTAACAATTCACCAAATCATAAATTTTGAGCCAACAAATAAAATAATGGTTACAAAATATTGGCTCCATTTTTCACTCAAAGATAATATTTAAAAATTCAATTACCCAAGCAACAAATTTTCCATACTCTGAAAGTGCCCAAACCAGGTGTCGAAAACCTGCCTGTAACAAGAAACCACACAAGAAAAGAAAAGAGATCAAAAACAAATATTTTTTGGGATGCAAGATTGCTAGGTACCCCTAGATGCTCCTGCATCATGTGGTGATCCCAAGACGATCAATAAAAACATAAGATGATGATGACGTCTCAATTTGAAGAGTGGGAACATGAAGACAAGTCATTGAACCATCAAAACATGCAAGACTTGTGATATACTCAAGCTCCTATAAAGTATCATCATCAAAGAGTATGAAATTTGCATCTACAAGAGGAATGAGACAATCTACAGTAGGATCCTCTAGGTATGAAAAAATATGAGGGTCTTAATGAATCTCCCAAAATTGAGTCTAAATGTGTGGGGAAAATCAATGTCTGATACAACACACATAGTGTCAATATCAACACTAGAACATTTAACCCCTACAACATAATCACTAATAATATCCTATGTTGAATAAATTATCGGTGTGTCTAGTGTAGGTATGAGTCCATAAAGATAAGGAAAAAGATCAAGCCACCTGAGATGTGTTAGGATGTTGTTTCACCAAGATGAGCATAGTTATCCTTTTCCAAGATGACCATAGAAGGGTGAACATAAAAACCCATGATACTTCCTCAAATGATAAAATCATATACTAATATCCTCAATGCATGTAAAGTAGATCAAATGAAGTCATCTCATGCAAACAAATCCTTTCTAGGTGTCAAGCCACCATCAAGTCATAATAGTCATCGAGGGACTTGGCTTTTCCTCCACAAAGGGAAAGAACCCCACACACAGTACATTGCATGCATGCAATAAATGCATGTGATTTATCAATGAAAACTCTTGCTTTTTAATTTTTTAACAATTTATTTTATTTGATTTTTTTGAACTTTGTCTTGAACCAAAATAAAACTAGAAACACCTGCTCATGATTTTGACTAGAAAGGTGGCTTGGGAGCCATATGGATTTCTACAACTATTCAATTGTATGCATTTCAGTATAGGAATCTCAAGCCCCCTATTTTTTTTAATTGCTTCAAATTCGATGAAACAACATACGGTCTTAGGGTTTTTGGCCATTCTAGAATCAATGGTGATGCCCATTTTTCTTTAAGATGAGCCAATATTTTTCTTAAAGCTGAATCTTTCAAAATTTGAACAAGAAGTCACAAATCTAGTGCTCTGATACCATGATGGATAGTGAACCCCACAACTCCCAAAAATTGCCTATAACTAAAATTCTTATTACATATGAGAGATCAATGCAACTGATTTGCTATGCAACCAAGAGAGAAATGATTGAATCCAAACAATTATCACACATACATCTGATATTGAGATTAACCTGTAATTATAATTGAATTAAATGGAATTGATTGCATGGATGAATGCTTATAAAAGCATAAAAAGGTAAACCCTAGATGGGGATTTAGTTAGATTGTGACAAGTGTCTTAGTCTCATGCAATGAGACAACTTGACCTATATTTAGCCCAATCTAATAATAAAAAATACTCCTAAGTCTTGCTTAAGTGAATAAAGTAATAAGGGACAAGTAATAATTAAGTAATGATTAATTAGTTATCAAGTGATGTCCTAATTAATTCAACACTACTTCTTGGAGCTCGCTACATTTTATCAAAAAAAATCATTTGGCTTCTCCATTTTTCTCTACCATGGTTGAAATCTATCATTTTTCTATATTTTTATCTCTTTTCTTACAAAAAAAGCCATGAATGTATCACTTGTCTTTATTAAGTCACTATTATTCTCTTATATAAATGAGAACAAATTATTGAGTACTAATCACCCATTACATGTTGAAAATGTTGGATTCTAGAAATCTTACATGTAGACAAATAAAATTCAAGAATGAAGTAACAAAATTTAGAGATTAAATATTTGATTAGGTTTTTATTCTTTCTTCTCATAAGAACCCATCAACAATTAACCCTCTCATATGCCCCCAAAACATGACCAATTCTTCAAATATTCCCCTTGAAACCCTCCTCCATAATCTCCCCTAATCAATTTTAAACTCAAATGTTCCCATTTCCCATTTCCTCATGTGACTCCATTAGAAAAAGACCATTGGTATTCCTCATATTGATCCTTTCAACATTTATACTACACTTTGGTGGGCAAGAATATTCAAGAGTTGTTTTATCCTCCAATAATTAATTAATTATCAATGTCATTTCAACTAGACAAGGATCATTAATATAGAGTTCATATTTGATTCTTGAAATAATATTTATATAAGCTATTTGCATATAATAATAATTTTTTTGTATTAAGATCTTAGATTTGTGATCCAATATTTTTTAGCATAAATAGTATTTTTATCTTATAAAAATATAAATATTGCAAGATATTTTTTTGTTGACTATTAAAATTTAACATAGAAATAATATAATTTAATTAGTTAAATAAGTCCAATTAATTTTATAAAATTTAACATAAAAATAGTTTAATTTAATTGATTAAATATATAAAATTGACTGGACTTATTTAACCAATTAAATTAATTTTTTTTGTTAAATTTTATAAAAATTGAACTAATTTAACCAATTAAATTATATTATTTTTGTATTAATTTTTAATAATAAAAAATATCTTGCAATATTTATATTTTATAAGTGATAAAAATACTATTTATGCTAAAAAATATTAGATCACAAATTTGATATCTTATTACAACTCTCTCATTATTTTATATAAAATATTATTTCAAGGATCAAACTTGAACTCTATCAATGATCCTTATCTGATTGAAATGATATTGATAATTAATTAACTATTGGAGGGAAAAACAACTCTTGAATATTCTAGCCCTTGAAAGTGTAGTATCAATGTTGCAAGGATTAATATAAGGAATACTAATGATCTATTTTAATTGAGTTACATGAAGAAATGGGAGGTGGGAACATTTGAGTTTGAAATTAATCACTCTCAAAAATTAAGGTAAGGGAGACTATGGATGAGGGTTTTTAGGTGAATATTTGAATAACTGGTCATGTTTTGGGGGCATATGAGAGGGTTAATTGATATGGAGTTTTATGAGAAGAAATCATAAACCCTAATCAAATATTTTATTCCTTTCTCAACAATCCCTAAATTTTGTTAATTCATTCTCCAATTTTATTTATGTCTAAATGCAAGGTTTCTAGCATTCAAAGTTGGCAATGGGAATCCAATGCCTTCAACATGTAAAGGGTGATTGGTACTCAATAAATTTTTCTCATTTATATATGAGAATAATTGTGACTTAATAACGACATGTGATACATTCATGGCTATTTTTGTAAGAAAAGATATAAATATCTAGACCATGATAGATTTCAATTGTGAGAGAAAAATAGAAAAGCCAAATGATTTTGTTTATTTATAATGAATGTGATGAGCTCCAAGAAGCAGTTGGCCCCTAGTGGACAAGGGACATGAACTTGTCACTAGGTCATGACCACCATAGGATTCATTCCCTTTAGAGGGGCTACACATTTATGGTGGGTTCTACCCTCATAGGGGTCATGGCCAATTATTTTTTATTTTATTTTATTTATTTATTTATCTATATTCTTGGTAATAGATTTCAAACTTGTACCTTATATACTTTTTTATCATGATATGTCTTTCATTTTGGACTTATATTGTAGGTGCACAAATAGTTCTACTAACTAGTATTTTTCTAGGTAGTTTGAATTTTGGATCAATCAAAATAGCTTGTTATGTTAATTTGGAGCATTAGGTTAAAAAATGTAATGATGAATAATTTTAAATTTAGTCTTGTTCAATTTAGACCTATAGCTTATGAACATAAATAATTGAATGGAAGCATAATTTTTTTTACAAGGTTGAACAAGATGCAAAATATTATTGGCATTGAATAAAAATAATGATCATCTTTAGAGTTGTTTCGTTTCAAGCAATTATTTGAATTAAAATTTGAACAATGCAAATGATGCATACATTTGTCAACTATCTTCCCTACTAATAACTATTTAATTGTTATAATTGTTTGTAAGATTATGTGAATTTTATAAAGTTCATAATATAATAAACACACATGTATGTATGTATGTATGTATGTATCATATAACAAGTAGTGAGATTAATAAAATATCCTATGTATAATCCAAAACTAAGTGTATAATAAGAAAATGATCGTTAATAGTACTCTCTAACATGTTCAATAGAACACTAAACATCTATTACAATCTATTAAGAGATTTTTATTCATGTTTCTATTACAATCTCTTAGAAGATATTTATTCATCTTTTTAAAATTTGTTTTTAGTGTTTTATTGAACATGTCAGAGTACTATAAGTGATCATTATCTTATTATACACCCATTTCTAGATTATACATATGATATTTTATAAATATAATTACTTTTTATATGACATGATATATTACTTTAATATGTCTTGTTTTTCTATACCAATAAAACAAAAATCTTTTAACAATTAAAACTTAGAACATGTTAATGATTGATTTTCTTTCTAATTACCCCTCACAAACAAAAATCTTCTAACCATTAAAACTTAAAACATATTAATGATTGATTTTTTTCTAATTACACCCAATAAAGCAAAAAAGAGGAATAGGCTAAAAGGGTGGCAGCAAATGTGAATGCAATTACAAAATTTTCCATTAGTGCAAAGCATATGAGAAAATAGTTCCCATGACAATGAAATGACATAAGAGAGGTCATTTCAATGGAATGCTATGTATAAATTATTTCCTACGAATTCCGTACGTGCACAAGAAAGGTTTACATCATATCAACCAATTTGTTTAGCAATGATGAGCAAAAGGGAATCATTTTGTCCAACCATGCATGTTAAGGAGAGATAACAACACAAAACAAAAGACCCACTTTTATCTTTATCTTCTCGAACACATGAGATGGAATGTGTGGTACAATGATTGGTATTGACTTGACTTCTAGTGTCTTAAGATAGAACAAAAATGGTTTAACAAGGTTTAATAGCTTGCATGAAAGAAAAAGAAACCAATAAATTGTTCTTTCACTCGATTGGATTTGAATACAAGTATTGACTTGGAAAACAAGTGTCATTTTTTTTCAAGGTCTTGACTTGGAAAACAAATGTCATATTTTCAAGGTATGTCTACTTTAGAGATAAAAGTTATTTTATTACTTAAGAATTTGAACATTCCTATCAATCTTGAAGGATTTCGAAAAGAATGTGCATACTATTATATTATAAAAAAGTAGGTTGAAAGAATAATAGTATTATGTTGAAATATAGTAATTTTTATGGGTATCATATTGAAATAATTTTAAGGATATTTTTAAAAAATTAGAAAGATATTATATAATGCTAAGAAGATTATGATAGAATATTAGATATATTTTTAAAATATTATGAAAATTTGATGATATTAATATAAAAGGTATTTTTGAAGTATTATAGACTAATACATTAAATTTAATGAAAGGTGATATCTCATAAATTAGATTTGATATTTAATTCAATTAATTGTTGGCTTAAGAATCTATGGTATTTAATGACAAGGTATTTTTTATTGGCATGTCATTTGTGACAATAACATTCTCTTCGTACCCACCTTCGAGAGTCTTGTAGATTTTTCTCTCCATACTCATATCAACCAATTGGTTTCTTCTTCATGGAATTTTGTTTCATATATTCACAATCTGTCTTCAACAAAGTTTGCATTCTTTTTCTTAGGGGGAATTGTATTCTTAGCTTTTCAAGAGGGGTAATTAGTAATTTTGGACTAATGTTTTGACCATGGTGGCTCAGTTATCTTTTGTTAAGGAATTTTGATCAAAACACAATTTTTAAAAAATTTATGTTGACCATTCAAAGAACAAAAGAACAAAAACAAGCTTAAGAGATGTATGACCCTTCCTAAGATCAACAGTTGGAGCATTGTTTAAAGGTTGGTAATCTAACAAATCAAAATTGATGTACCATTGGATGAATATTTTGTATCAATTAAGCAAGCTCCATTGTACAAATATATACAAGAAAAGCAAGTCTAGCATCAATTGGCCAAGTGGAAAATTATTAAACCTTGACGTTGTCAGCCTAAGAACTTAAAGTTGTTAGAAATCTGAAATAGATTGAATAACCCAAGGAAATTTTTAAGAGAAAATCAACGCTACATAAACTGGAAAAGCATAAAGAATGCACACCAGAACTCCGAGAGATTATGCAATGTCAATATGAAAAAATGCACTAAGAGCTTCCAAGATTGATTGATGCAAAATACAAGCTAGGTAGTGGGTTTAAATATAGAACTTAGGAGAGGATGGAGGCGACAAATCAACCAATGAGAATTGACCACCAAAACCACCAACATTAAATAAAGTGATGAAATAGTAAATACTCCACCCTTAAAAGGTGGAGGATAATTCATCACTTTATCTCCTATTTATTAAATAATTAACCCACTTTATTATCCTAAGAAAGCTTAATAAAAGTGTAGGAAAAACCTATAAGGGAAATTAAATATCTCACTAGGAAATAAAAACCTTCACTAATACCCCCATTAAGCACAACCTAGGAGGATGCAAAAGATGATGGGTCTCGATAAATGTGGCCATGTTAGGTACCCATGTACAGACCAAATTCCCCCCAAGGAAGAAGAACCCCTCCCCCACCACAAATAGAGAGAGAGAACACCTCCCCAAAAATGGAGAGAGAAGAAAAGGACTATGTAGCCCCCCCAAAGATGGCACCAACCACACCCCAAGAAAATATCGTATATGAAGGAACTTTCTCTCATTGAAGGGTTTTGTGAAGATGTCTGTAGTTTGATATGATGTTGTACAATACTTGAGTTCAATGATCTCACCATGAATCATCTCCCAATGTAGTGCATGTGGATCTAGATGTGCTTGGTTCATTGATGATGGACCAAATTGCGAGAGATCTAAATCGCACTCTAGTTGTCACAATGGATGATTGTGGACTTCCAAAAGGGAATGCAAAACTTAGTGAGAATATTTTGAAGCCAGATGTCCTCAATAGCAGTATTTACCATTCCTCAATACTCAACTTCTGTAAATGAAAGAGAAATAGCATACTGCTTCTTGCTCGACCAACAAACTGGATCAGAACCAAGGGAGAAGCAATACCCTGAAGTAGAATTGTGATCTTGAGAATTGTTTTCCCAATTTGAATCTATGTGTCCCACCAAGTCAAAATATGTTCCCACTGCATAATGAATCCCATAAAATTGTGACAAGCCCAAAGAGTCCCTACAACTAGAGATGCAGGGGAAGTTGGAGGAGAATCATCATCCTTTGAAGATGAATTGTGTGTGTGCATCCTCATGATCACAATCATCATTTGAAGTGGAGAAAGAAGACTCCTCATCATGATATAAAATATTATGAACCTTTGAAGAACTATCATTATGATAGAAGGACTCCAAATTGATGGTGGTAGGAGAAGTTTCGAGAGAAGGACTAGAAGTAATCTCCTCAAATTGAACACTCCTCTCAATGAGAAACTCATGTGTGGTAGGATGAAGAATCTTGTAGCCTTTGACATCATTTGGGTAACCAAAAAATATGCAAGGATTTCTTTGTGGATCCATAGCTTTATGTTTCTCTACTAGAATGTGAGACCATGCATTAGATCCAAACACTCAAAAGTGCTTAACTGACGGTTTCTGATCAGTCCAAGCTTGAAAAGGAGTTACCTCATTCATAGCTTTGTGGGGAATGCAATTTTTAATATAAAATGCATAGCTAATGGCTTCTTCCTAGAAAGGTGGTGTCAAAGACTTGGAATGAATCATATAATTAGCCATCTCTTTCAAGGATCGATTCTCCCATTCTAAAACTCCATTCTATTGAGGACTGTAGGGGACTATATTCTACAAATCAATACCCTCTAAAGCACAATACTGCACAAAACTATGGTTGATATATTCCCCCCATTATCTATATGCAGAACTTTGATAGATTTTCCAATTTGTTTCTCTACAAAATCCTTATACTCCAAGAATGAATCAAACACTTCAAACTTTTGTTTGAGAAAGCACATAATAGTGTACCTAGAGAAATCATCAATGAATATCAAAACATATTGGGCTATACTGAAAGATGGTTATGGAATGGACCTACCAAATCACTATGTAACAACTCCAAAAGATGTGAGGCTCTCCAAGCTTTGACTTTGTCAAACTTCTCTTCAGGATGCTTGCCAAGAATTCAACCTTGACATAAACTTTTAGAAAAGTGAACTATAGGTCATCCTGTAACCATGTCCTGTTTATTGAGTTGTTGTGAGTAGTGGTAGTTCAAGTGGCCAAACTGTTGATGCCACAAGTTACTCACATCATCTGAATGAGTGAGTAGAACAGTCGAAGGAGGATTAAGAACAAAGTGAGAGAATAAATAAAGCCAAGACAGATAATCTTCTTTCCCAATTGCAACTATAGAAACATTTTTCATCTCACGAATCACCATTGAATTGGGATTAAACTCAACTCTCTTGCCTGTATCTATGTGTATGATTTGATAGATAGATAAAATATTAGTTGATAATGAGGGTACACAAAGAACATCTTAAAATTTT
>VDFB02153128.1:0-11268 GCA_007258455.2 Sequoia sempervirens | reverse complement strand
CTTCAAATCACAAAGTTTGAATAGACTATTTAATCTACAAACCATTCATTTTCAAGCACTGGAACAATTCAAATCAGAATTTTTTTGTTCTCTTATATATGCAAATCAGTTCAACTACAAGTCATCATGCCATTTGTGGTGTGTGCACCCAGATTCCAACTGGCTTACCGTTCGATCCAGCTAAACAATCCTATTTCAACCGTGTTCTCATCCTTCAACCTATCACCTTGCAACTGCACACACTCGCACTTGAAAATTGATCAGTAACATTCAATTCTTGGTAACATATCAAATAATTTCAAAAATTTCACAAAGTCAACATCAGTCAACTTCTTTCATTCAATTTTTGAATATTCCAAATTCTCCATTTAATATTTAATTGAATTTCTTTCATAATTCAGTTTACCATATTATGATAAATATGTAATAAAATTGGGTTATGACACTTTGTTCATAGGTTTTTACGATTTCTTCTATTTGTTTCATCCTCCCCAATGCTTCTTGCAATTCTTTTTGACATTTCTTTCTTCTAAAAAGAATTCCTTATCTTTTAAAAATTGTTCATCACCATCCCTTGTGTACTCATAACGCTCACTGTCAGGGCTGATTGGGGTTCTCTTCTTGGTTTTTTTTGCAACAAAATATCCTCTAAATCTGATTCAGAGGTGGTGGATATATACCATTTCCTTTTTGTGGGTACATGCACATTTTTAGATACATTATCCTTTAGCTCTGAGTTCGTATCTACTATCACAATATCTTCTTTTTCTTCTTTTGGTTTCTCAATATCACCCCTCATAGAACCTTTCCTTTTCAGGTCGTGTGAATGCCTTGGTTGAGTGGGTTTCTTTTTCTACAGCTTTGAACGTGCAAAAGAAGAACCACCTCTCCTCTTTCTAGTTTTTGGCATTGTTCTAGAAGCTAGGGTTTCATGTACCTCTTTTTCTTTAGGATGATCAGATGTTACGTGTGGTGATCTTCATACACTTTTCTCCTCTGGTTCTCCCTTGCTGTGATTAGGTGAAGTAGTAGGTGAAATAGGGGGAGTTTCCATTAAAGATGCAGTAGGTGACTCTAGGTTTTTTGGAACTACTGGTTCCTCCAGAATATTATTAATGTCTTCACAAATTGAAAAGCTCTCCTAGGACACCCATGGGTACTGAACCCTAAGGCTTCTCTTCACTAAAAAGGTAACTGAATAGTAATGTGACAGAGCTAAATCATTTATCTTCCTTTGATATTTAGACCTCGTTCTTTTTAACAAATTATAAAGGAAATTAGGTACATTAACACTCTATTGTGATGGAGGTGACTCAATAGATTAAAATGCATAGTATATATAAGGGATTGTCTACCATCACAAGTAATATACTTTTTAATGTAAGAAGCACAAGAATCCCATACCCATGGAAGTGACAATCTCTTGGTACCTTGTGATGATGAATCAAGGTTTTCTCCTACCTCCCTGAATTCATCCCTGGCAGCCACTTCATTCGCTATGATAGGGAATTCGGCTCCATTCCTTGGTAGAACAAAAACTTTTATAATTGCAACCTCTAAAGCATCCACTCTCAATCCCTTGATAGTGGCTTCATCATGTTGTAATGTCACTGCAAACTTCCTTGTCATGTCTTCATTATACCTTGTTAACTTCAAAAAGTAGTCTAACCATCTTGCTCTTGTGAAAATGGGCAAGAATAACCTATCCTCCAATACTTGCTGGTGTGTTGATGGTTCCCTTCTGAAAATATCACCTCCCATGGTGAAATATGCTTACTTTGTTCAAAACTCTAGAAATTGAGCTCAAAATTCAATTTCAACAAAACCACCAACCCTCTATGTCTGCTGCACTTGCATGCACTTCTTCCACTGCAACTTTAAAAACTATGCCTTTCTCTCCTATGTTCAACTTGAATCAACTTGAATGGCTTTGAATTGGCTTGGGATTTAGGGAATGGATAACAAAAAGGTTGCAGATGGAGAAAGGTAGCAAAAAGGATTTGTATGTTTTTTTTTGTGTTTTTCTTTTGGTGGCAAAAATAAAATTTTGGAATATATACTATCTCCCCCCAACTAAAACCTTGAAGTGACCTCACTTCAATGCATGTGACGAGGTGAAGGGTTAGATTAATGAGTATGGAAATAAGATTAATGAATGGAAAGCATGCAAAATTAAATGCGAGTACATAGTGAAAGCATTGGAAATCTATGTTAATAATGGAAGATTAGTATGTGTACCTGTCGGTTGAGATGAACGTACCTCTGCATGTGTGAATCTATTAGAAGAGAGTCCATAGTGTGATTTTGATTTAATGTCGGTTAATTGCAATGGGTGGTGGAATAAATGATAGGTTGGTGCATGTAATTGAAAGGATACAATATGTATGGTTGATGGAATGTGAAATGATAGTTCAAATGCATGAAATTCAAGAGGCAACGTGGAATGAGTGATCAAGCTGCATGTCTAGTAATGTGACAGGTTTATGGCTGCATGTGTGGAAAAAGTGGATTTTTTTTTTATGGATTGCAATTAATTTGGCACAATTTTTTGAATTTTTTGATAGGTAATTGTTGTGGGTACCTTCATCAAAAGGTCCCGATCTGAACTGTGGCAACTTTTATTCATAATGCTACAGGTCCCTACTACATAGTGAAGTGATCTTCAAAAAGATTATTGATTGTGGAACCTATGTTGTGTGTGCACATGAAGTAGGATAAGGAATTATACTTGAGTGCTCTTAGGAGGTGAGTTGTGTAGTTCATCTGTTGAGTCATTGTGAGAACTAATAGTAATTTCCGTGGAGTTGTTATCTTGTGGTAGTATGTTTGTATCAAAACCACTGCTTTGACCATATTGATGCATTAGAGAAAGAAGGAAATCATCTTTTTGTGTTGGCCTCTTGTATATCTTTAGTCTATGTCCATTCACCAACAGTGAAAATCTAACTACATCTATGGTCCACAATTTCACTGCTCCATTTAGGAATACTTGTTGGATTTCATAGGGTCCCAACCATCTAGATTGTAGCTTCCCCTTATGATCTTTATATTTGGAATCATATAATAAATCCCAGTCACCCACATTGAATTCTTTAGTATTTATAAATTGATCATGCCATTTAGTCCTCTATTTTTTGAATTATCTCTATGTGATGCATGGCCTTCATTCTAATTTCATCTAGCCCATTCAAATTGTGTAGCCTCCTCCTTCTATGTTGTTGTCAAGTCCATTTCTAGTTCCACTGTTGTTCTAAGTGTCTTGTATTCAAATTCTATTGGTAGAACTATTGTTTTGTCGTACACTAGTTCATAAGGTGTGAAACCTATAGTTGTTTTTCATGTTGTTCTATAGGCCCATACTACTTCAGGTAATCTGGCTAACCAATCCTTCCTGTGAATTTGCACTATTTTGGTTAGAATATTCTCAATCTCTTTGTTTGTAACCTCCACTTGCCCATTGGCTTGGGGGTGATAAGGTTTTGACTTTCTATGTGTTATTTCGTATTCTCAAACCAATTTAGAAATGAGTTCAAAAGTGAAATGTGGACCTTGATCAGTTATAGTTTCTCTAGGTACTCCATACCTGGTAAAGATGTATTCATACAAGAACTTAGCTACATTTCCATCTCTTGAAAACTGTAATGCCTTGACTTCAACCCACTTAGTCAGATAATTTGTGCAAACTAAAATATACTCTTTGTTATTAGATGCTGGTGAAATTGGTCGAATGAAGTCCAACCCCCATTTATCAAATGGTGCTAGTGCATCTGTGGTTGCAAAGGCATCTCATTTTTCCTTGTTGGTTTTCCCATCCTTTGACATCTATCAGAACTCCTTATATACTTTATTGAATCCTTATGGAGAGTTGGCCAATAGTAACCTATTGTTAAGATTTTAAATGTTGTCCTTTTGTCTACAAAGTGACCCCCACATGGATCATCATGGCAAGATTTTAGGATGTCAAAGACCTCATCATCCCTTATACATCTCCTCATAATATTGTCTGGACTTGTGTAGAATAGGTAACTAGCTACCCAAGAATATGGAAAGCTTTTATGCACCAACTATCTCTTTTCTCTAGGATAGAAATGTGATGGTATCTACCCTTCCACTAAGTAATTTGCAATATCATCAAACCATGGTGTGTGTATATTGAGAGAAAAAAAATGCTCATCTAGAAAAGAGTCATCCGCAACACCTTTTTCTAGTTGTGTGGGCAATATAGACAGAAAATATGCTACCACATTAGCTTTCCCAAGCTTGTCCACTATTGTTATATCAAACTCCTATAGTAAGAGCAACCATCTACTAGCATAGGTCTCCAACCATAGGTTTATTTATTAAGTACCTTATTACAGTGTGATTTGTGTGGATAAATACTGGATAGCCAATGATGTAATGCCTAAACTTGTTAATGGCATAAACAATTGCCAATATCTATTTCTCTGTGACAGTGTAGTTAAGTTTCGCTCCTTGTAAGTTCTTGCTGATGTAGTAGATAGCATACTCCTTATTACCTTCCTTTTTCCCAATACTGCTCCTATAGCAAAATCAGAATCATCAGTGTGTATGTGGAAAGGTAATGTCTAGTTTGGCCCTCTCAAGATAGGTGCTTTTGTCAAGGCTATCTTAAGTGCTTCAAAAGAGTGTCGACATTTTGAAGTCCAATCAAATTCTATATCTTTGGTGAGTAAGACAAATAGAGGTGCTACAATTTTACTAAAGTCCTGAATGAACCTCCTATAATAGCCTACATGTCCCAAAAAGCTCCTTACATCTCTTTGTTTTTGTGGCATAGGAAGTGTAGAGATGATCTCAATTTTATGGGGATCCACTTGAATTCCTTCACTTGATATAAAATTCCCTAGAACAATCCCTTAAGTCATCATCATGAAAAATTTCTCATAACTCAATGATAGATTGTGTTCTTGAAATATTTTCAAAACCTTCTCTAGATTGTTGAGTGCTTCTTCATATGTTTCTCCATAGGTAGTGAAGTCATGCATGTAGATTTCCATGGAGTCAATAGCATAATCTGAGAAGATACTTAGCACTGCCCTCTGGAAAGTGGCTGAGGCATTACATAGCCCAAAGGGAAGAACAAAATAGGCATATGTACCCCAAGGGAATGTAAATGTAGTTTCATTCTGGTCCTTTGGAGCTATCTTTATTTAGTTATAACCATAAAATCCATCTAGGAAGGAGAAGTTCTTTTTACCTGCTAGGGAATCAATTACTTGATCAATGAAAGGTAGTGGAAAGTGATCCTTTTTAGTGGTTGTGTTTATCTCCCTATAGTTCACATATACTCTCCGTTTTCCTCCTTTCTTAGGGACAATAACTAAAGGTGACATCCATTGACTGTCAGAAATAGGGTAAATGAAGCCTGCATAAAGTAATTTTTGTAGTTCAGTTTTAACTATTTCTCTTAAGGTAGGGTTCATTCTCCTTTGGGGCTATCTAATTGGCTTGAAACCTTCATTTATGTAGATCCTATGCATGCACAAGTCTAGATCAATCCCCTTCATGTCATGGTAGTCCCATGCAAAGGCTATTGTGTGTGCCTACAACATAATGTTTGAAGAATTCTGTTGTTTTTTAGTTAGTCCATTGTCAACATTCAATATTTTACCTGGCATGATTTCCAATATTTTGGATGTTTATTGTAAAGATGAAAGGTCAAGTCCACTAATGTTTGGGACACATTGTTGTGGAAAAAGAGAATGTAACATTCGTGATACTTCTTTTGATGAATTTGTTGGAAATTGTGCCTCAACTTGCTGGCTTGTATCTCTGTTCAAGACTTAGCATTTTTTTTTCTTTGCTTAGTCTTCATTGTCGGTTGATCACTAGAGTTTGTAACTTAAGAACCTTGTTGCAAAGTTTGGAAGTTTTGTAACTTCTCGACTGGCCAATCTCCTTGATTGTGGCGGCATTTGGAAAGTTTCTAACCTATAGTGGGAGTTACGAAGTTCAAGGTTTCTCCAACTGGGCGACAATGGTATCAGCTTGTTGCGGGGATCGGGAAAGTCCTAACTTGTATGCAATGGTTATGAAGTTAGTATTTTGAGTGACGCGCCGATGGGTGTTTACTTCGGTGGGACCATGCTGATGGTTGTTTTGATCGCGGGTGTACGAGTGAGTTGGTAACAAAAAGGACTAACTCATGGATACCTAAAGTCTTTGGGTTTTTCTTTATAAACTAATGACTGTTAATATTCCACATCAATGTGGGATAATGCCGACAGTTGAGCTTCTTGGTAGTTAAGCGAACCAAATCAGTTTGAACAATAGATTCCTGGAAATCGAAGGGTCGAAGGCTGGTGGGTTAAAGCGTGGAAACCGATGGACTCGTTGGCGCATGGAGGAGGAGAAGCAGCACGATGGCCTCGCTGAGTAAATCAGATGTTAGAAGAACATTGTAATAGTGTTGGGATTAACTATGGTTGGTTGATTGAAATGCTACTATGTATTATCAGAGAACAAATACATGTGAAGGAGGGCTCTATAACTTTATTGTAATTTGTTTTTTACTGTGAATAAAGTGGTCTTTCTTTGGTGGTGGGTTTTTCTCCTGAAAGGGTTTTCCCACATAAATCTTGGTGTCTATTCTCTGTTGATATTATTGTCTATTCTGTTCTTTCCTTTTTTGTGTGAATCTTAATGCTCTATAATTTGGAATTAAAAGTACTCCTGCATTATTCCCCTATGAATTGACATTAGGAAAAAAAATTTCGCACTAAAGTCTTTCCTTACAAGTGTTATCAGAGCCTATCCAATTGTATTATCCTTGTGGGTTGGGTTGGTTTTTTGTGTCAACTCTGAAGTGGGAGTTTTGTAGAAACTTGGTAATCTCGATTGCAGATTAAGATGGCAAGAACTTTAGGAAAGATTGAAATTGAGAATTACTGCAAATACCTCGAGCTGTGGGAAACTCAAAATGGAAGATCTTTTGTGGATCGTGATTCTTTATTGCCGTAAGGCCGGGAATCAAACCCTCAAAAGAAAATCACAAAGGAAAACTGACTTACAAAAAGAAAAGTGGCTTATAAGACTTGTATAGTGACTCTCTGGTTTTCCTGAACGCTCATGAAGAGAAGACTACATCTTCGAAAGAAGCTTGGAGATATTTATCAAGGTAAGTCCTTGGTGAATAAGTTGTTCTTAAGGAAGAAGTTTTACTCTTTGAATATGGAGGAAGGGGCATCTGTGGTTGATCACCTAAATACTTTTAACACACTTATTGCTCAAAAGAACATCCTCAGGAGTGTAAAGATATTGATGAGACCACGCTTCCTGGCTGGTGCTCTTTTGCCTAATTTGGGACTCAGCTAGTGATGGCTGATTGGGAACACAACCACTCTTCAAAGATGTAAAAGATATGTAGTTGCTTCTTTGTTACTTCAAGAGATGAGTAAAGAAAATATCTCCGGGAGATGGTGAAGGAGGCCTCTTTGCTATTCATGGAAGATCAAGGAGAAAGGCAAGAAGAAGGAAGAAGTCTAAATCAAAATCTGAAGGGAGATCAAAGTATCTTGGAAAAAAATCCAAGGTGAAGTACTAGAACTGTGGGCAGCCTGGTCATGTCTAAAAGGATTGAAAAGAGGAGAAAAAGAAGAAGAACTCTTCCGATAATGTTTTTTCTCAGAGCGAAGCAAATGCTTTTATTAAAAGCTCCTTTGGGTAACCCAAAGAATCAGTTTAAGTTGGTCGATAGACTTAGAGCATCTTTCCATGCCAGATGACATCCGAGCAGGAGATCAGCCCGGCAAAGAATGAATGGCTGTGGTATTTTGCCAGCCCGTCCTAAAATTGTTGGTCGTGGGAAGAGCTTCCACCGGCTTCCTCGATGGAAGAATTAAGGGAATTAATGGCGTAATGCATATACCAGGTCTGGCTCAGGATTTACTTTTTGTAAGAAAGTTGAATGATGTTGGAGTGAAAGTTTCATTCTCACGCAATGGTTGTAAAATGAATAGAGGATCAATAGTGTTGGCTAGGGGTGCCCGAATTGGTACCTTTGGCGCCGTTGGACACACTTGTCGTCACTGCAATGTTATTCCCCGCGAAAGTCACAAAGGTTGTTCATGTAAAGGAGACTGAAATCCCTGAAGGAGAAAATTCTTTGGAAGCTAAACTTCTTGTAGAGAAGACTATGCTCTGGCATCAAAGGCTTGGTCACATTGGTGAAAAAGGCTTAAAATCCTTGAAAAATAAAAACCTAGTTGAGGGGCTTCAAGATTGTAACCTGGAATTTGAATTTTGTGAACATTGTATATATGGAAAACATCATCATGTTTCATTTTACTCTAGTCCTCATAAATCTTTTGGTGTTCTGGATTATATTCACTCTAATGTTTTTGGTCCAGTAAATGTTCCTTCATTATCAAAATCAAGATATTATGTTTCCTTTATTGATGATTATTTGAGAAGGGCATTTGTATATTTTTTAAAAAGTAAATCAAAAGTGTCTAGTCAGTTTAAAGAGTTCAAGAACTTGGTCAAAAATCAGACTGGTAAGAAAATCAAATGTTTGAGGATAGATAACGGTGGTGAATTTTGTTCTATAGATTTTGATAGGTATTGTAAAAACCATGGAATTAAAAGGCATAAAACAACACCTTACACTCCACAGCAAAATGGAGTTGCTAAAAGGTTGAACAGGATGTTGATGGAGAGAGCAAGAAGTATGTTGAGCAGTGCTGGTCTAGAGTAGAAGTTATAGGCTGATGTAGTGGCTACAACATGTTGGTAAATCGATCTCCTTCTTCAACACTTGTTGACAAAATTCATATGGAAACTTGGTTTGGTAAGAAGCCCTCTTTGAGACATATTCGTGTCTTTGGCTGCGAAGCATATATTTATGTGCCAGATGTGAAGAGATCTAAATTGGAGAAAAAAGTTGTTAAATGTATCTCCATTAGCTATGACATTGGTGTGAAAGGATACAAGCTTTGGAATCCTGTGACTGAAAAGGTTGTATACAACAGATGTGTAATCTTTCGGGAGCTGAAAATTTCTTTAGTGGATCTGTAGTCAGGGATGTGTTGGGTGAAAATTATGTAATCAACTTTCGATAGATTACACAACTTGGACTTCAGCCACAGCTATGTGAGATGTGAATCTCTCCTCTCAGAAAGGGGAGGCGCCCTTCTTACTGCTAACAGAAGCGATAGTAAATCAAACAAATAATTACAAAATGTACATGAAATTCATGGAGTGGGGGGGGTGTGTTACATTCATACTTCTCTCTTTTTTTAGAGAAGATGTTTACAATGCTTCACTTGTTGGAAGTTCAGAATTCTTGATAACTTGAAATGAACAACTAGCAGTAATACCAATATCTCTATCTTGTCAAAGCGAAGCGTAGAGATACCAGAAGTGATTAATAACAAACAAAATAGAGTAAAAAGGGAAAGCTCACGAAGGCACAAAGTCGTTCCATAGCTTTTTCAGTGTTGGATCCGTGCAGAAGTATCGTTTGTCACGTTAGAAGCACAAAGTCTTCTTAGACGCAGCAATTCCTCAAATCAGCATGAACGATTACAAGCACAAAGTCTTGTAGATCCTTCGACAAGAGTATCCAAGAGTATGAATAATTACAAGCACAAAGTCTTGTAGATCACTCAACTAGAACATGCAAGAGCATGAATGATTACAAGCAAAAATTCTTGTAGATCATTCAACCAATGATAAACAAAAATAACAATGCAATCTAAATAATAAATGTAACACAAAGTTTACAGCAACTACTTAGAGTCTTTCAGATTCTACAAACTAATCACTACCAAATAAGATTAACTCACAAAAGTATCGAATCCAACGCAAAGTTTGGCTTGCAATCCTTTTCTTTATTAATCGAATCTCATTCACAAAGCATGAACGCAAAGTTTCACAAATTTGCTTATAAAAGGGCAGCACTTCATTGCAAAAGGCTAAAAGATAATATTACAATGAAAATCCCTCACATTATATAGAAAGAGGGATGAGCAAAAGAAGGAAAGAGATTGAGAAAATCAGGGAAAGTTAGGTGAGCGATTTTAGGATCTCTAATTAATCCTTTGGACCAAAGTCAAAGTGTAATTTCATTTTGAAAATATTACATCTTTGACTCTGGTGTAATTCATAATTTACAAAATGATATCCGGAAATGTCAATGAAATATTTACAGGATGCATAATGGGATGCACCGAAAATGTCTAACACTGGAGAATAGGGGGCTGCTTCACATTTATTTGCACTGGGCGCGGAAGTCTTCAAATTTCCTCCTAGTCTCCTACACAAACTTCTCATCTAGACCAATGGTGTAATCCACAATGGTGTGAATTCTCGTGATCAATCTCATGGCAGATGAGTGAACCTTCTTGCACCTGTCAAGATGCGTCTTCAGGTTGTCCAATGTGAGCCTTGTATCACAAATGATGTTCAACGAAGCTTCTGAGAAGTCTGAACTGTCAATCAAATTCATGATGGCTTCTTTGAAGATCTGGGATATTTCTGTGGCCGGTAGGAAGATACGATTTTCCTCAAGAAGTTGACCAGGCAACTCTCTAATACTTTTGTCAAGAATGGTGCGATGCCCGTCGTCATCTTCCCCTCAGACCGTGAAGATCTTCTTCAGAGAGATTGAACCACTTGAATTCTCGCGGTTTCAGTTGGATTCTCTACCTCTACTTAACTTTTCTTTTTGTCGTGAATTACCCTAACCTCCACCAATTTGCCGAGCTTTTACTTGTTTCATTTCCTCACCATGACAACAGGCATTTTTCCATGTCTCTGCGCTCCTGGGAAAGTACACCCTTTTCTTTATCAAGCTTTGTAGTGAGCTTGGCAAACATGGTAGTTTTCTCATCTGCAGCCAAAATTATCTAAGATCCGTGTTCAATGATCTTTTCAACAAAATCATATAACACCCTGCCTTTGGAGGCAAATTTCTCAGCTTTCTTGACAGCTGGGTCTTCGATATTTACAACTGTCAGTGGTTGTGCATTACTTGGAGAACCTGCAAGTCTCTTTACAACAGTGGCATAATGCTCTGCCCTCTGTTTGTACATGTTACGAGCTTGCTCTACTTTATCCAGCCTTCCCGCCAAGATATCCAAAGTGACTTGCGCATCGGCTTTTGCACTTTCGTTGGTAACCTTGCCAAGCTGAACCTTTGTTACTGTGTAGTCCTCCATATTGACATCACCTTCTTCATTTGGTGGTATGCCAATTTCAGCATACTTGTGGCCAGACTTATCAACGTTCAGCCTTGAGTATACCTTT
>VDFB02153127.1:0-39373 GCA_007258455.2 Sequoia sempervirens | reverse complement strand
TTAATTCTCTATTTCTGTTATCTCTTTCAAGTGCATCTTAATTGGATTGTAATTGTAAAATTTAAAAGGTATCTCTACATTCTTCCTTGAGGTTTTGACATTAGGAGAGTTGTTCCGCACTTTAGATTTCCTTACAACCACATGCAAGGATGTGAGATGTGGCAAGGAGGAGCTTGAGAATGGGGGTGAGCCTAAGAATCCCTTGTAGAACCAGTTCTCCACCAGGCCCGTGAAGGCGACTGGCCCTGGGAGGAAGTGGAAAAGGGAGGCACACAAGCCACAGTGTAGTGGTTATTCCCCAGTGGTCCAATAGCTCTTTAAGGTGAGAAAATTCAAGCACAACTTTACTGGTTTGCACTTGAATATGCAAAAGAATGTTAGAGCAAATAATGGATTTAAAATATAATGGAACATGTTTATCAATCTGGTTGTGAGAAAAATTACAAGAATTTCTATCTTTCCAAATATTGAAGAGGATTTCTACCCTAAAAGTGTGCCAAATTTGGGTATACTTAGCACGGAGCCTAGGAGAGTCTCCCAACAACACCATATGCTAGGAGAAAGGCTCCGACTAAAATGGCCAAAAGAAGTCATGAATCCAATTACACAGTTGCTGAGCTCTAATGTAGAACTAAAAGAGGTGCTTAACAGACTCAACCTGCCCATAAAAAGGGAAATGAGGGTCTTGGACCCTCATGTGAGAAAAAAAAGACCCCTTTGGTAAGCCTTGTAAATGAATACACCAATAAAAGTAGGTGAGCTTGGGCTCAATAATGGTAGAACATGTAGAAGAAAACCTTTTGTGCCAAACAGAAACCAAGGATTGGAGATGCCACCTTTGGTTCAAATTATTAATCATCAAACAATGAGGCGAGAGCCATTGATAACCAAGTTGAGGCTTGTAGTTCTTGAAAGGGGTGTCTAGAAACCACTTCTAGTCTTTCCCCCAAGGCTTAGTGGAGTAGATGCCAACTTTGTGAAGCATATCAATTGGTATGGTATTCACCAAACCGTGGAAATTTTCACGGTCATGGTTCTATAAGCCAAACTTGGCACAAAAAGCTTCCCATGTCATAATGCTCATTGCGGGTCTGTGAAACAAATCTTAAGGGATTTAAACACCCTTCTTGTAGAATCTAAGAGCCTTAAGACAAGGAAGATTGGCCAGAGGTTGACCCATATTAGCAAAAAGAGGAGACCACTAGATATTCTGTTGATTGAACGAGAGCCCATCTATGAAACTAGTCCCAGTCGAGCGGATCCAGGGCTTGATAGCCTCTTAGGCCCGTCAAATACTTTTGTCTAACAAAGTACTCATAAACTAAATGAGATCCTTCATAATGAGAAGAGTCTACAAACCAATACCCTTACATGAAGGTCTGTGAGTGAGATAACTTGATGTGATGCAGTGCCTGAGGAGAAATTTCTAGGCCTCATTACCAGTAAGATCATGAATAATCCATTTGTCATGTAAAGAGTAATCCATTGCCGATGAGTGGAGAGAAATCCAAGCCCACCAAAATATTTGGGGAGGCAACAAAACTATTAGGAAACATGGTGAAAGCCTCTATGAGTCTCAAAGGAGGCCCAAAGAAAATCTCTTCAAGCAATTTTTTTAGCTTCACATAAGAGGCCTTGAAAGGAGCCAAACATGGGGAGTAGTACACATGGGTTGCTGCCAAGAGTTTAGAGAACACTTGGAATTCACCAGCCAAAGAGCAGTTTGGTAACCTAAAATGCCAACTTCTGCTCAATTCGAGAGAGAACTACTTGCCAGAGATCAACTAAGGAGGCCTGAAAAGCTAAAGGGGTACCAAGTAATCTAAAAGTTTCCCTTGGAGCAATCCACTTCCACCCAAACTACTGAATCCAAAGAGGACTGGGAAGGAAAAAATATTTGTAAAACAAAGTTTTGTGCCATTGGGTGGAAGAACTAGAGGCCAACCAAAAGGTCTCAAGACATTGAAGAGTAGCTTTGACATTATTTTCTTCTTCCATAAAGGTAAGGAAGGAATCATCAGTAAAGTGGCCATTGACAAGCTAAGACAGTGAGTTTGGTAGAGAAATTCCCTGAACAAGCACTCAAGAAACAGAGTGAGAAAGAAGGTTGCCAAAACCCTCAGCAACCAACACATAAAGTGAGGGGGCAAGCAAAAAACCTTGATGGATGAAATGAAAAAAATTGAAAGATGGGGAATGGTAGCCATTAATGGTGATGCAAGCTGAAGCTTCAAAGAACAACATTTTAATAGAATGAATGAAATTAGGACCAAAGCCCCACATATAAAGCATTTAACCAAAATGAAAGGCCACTCAATGTGATCATAAGCTTTAGCAAAATATATATTCAAGAAAATTTCCTTTTGATTGGAGCATCTAGCCCACTCCATACCTTCCTAGACAACAATTATGCTGTCCAAGATGAACCTAGATTTAATGAAACTAGTCTGTTTAGGGCACACAATTTGAGGCAAGAGATGGAAGATTTTTAAAGCAAGGGATTTGGAAATTATTTTGTAGGAAACATTGAGGACCATAATGGGTTGCCAGTTGCAAATATCCTCAGGACCACCTTAGGTATGAATTTAATATTTCCTTTGTCGATGAGATTACCTAGGGAATTAAAATGAAAAGCTTCAAGATAAACTTTATGCAAATTACTTCCCACACAGTCCCAAAGGGATTTGTAAAACTCGAATGAGAACCCATCAATTCCCGAAGCCTTGTCATCAACCATAGTGCTCACAGCTTCTTTGAGGTCTTCAATTGTGAGTAATTGCTCATAGAAAGCTTTCTGAGGAGTAGAAAACCTGGTTGGCACAACAAGAAGGCAGTCCTGGAGTGCACTATTTCACTCTAGTGTGTAATCTTGGGATGTGAACACTTGCTCATAGTGCCTAAGAAACACTTGGAGAATTTTAGGTAGCTCAGAGAGCACATTATTGACATCTTTGATATGCTTGATGTCAAGCAAAGAGTGTTTGGCATGAAGAGCCAGAAAGAACTCCTTTGAGGCACGGTCCCCAATCTTGAGCCAGTATAATCTAGCTTTGATTTGTGCCCCTCTGGCAGTATAATTATCAGCCACTTTCTTTTGATGTCTCAACTTCGCAACCTTGACTTGCAGAGAAGGGGAAAAGGGGCTAGCCACTAAAGCCTCAGTGGATTTACGATGATCAGACGTGGTCACCTCATAAGACCGTCTACAAAAGATAACCATCTAGCACCCATAGATGTGAAGAAACCTCATGGTATGAGTGATGGCATCATTCCACCACTTGATCTAGCTAGTTGAGTGGACATGTCTACATTCAAGATTCCAGATAGTTTTGATGTGAGCCACCGTGGGTTGGTGATGTACCAAAGAGGTGTTTAAAAAGAACTGGGTCCTACTTGCATGAGGCTAACCCACTTTCCATTCAATGCAAAAATGAATGGGAAAATGATCTCTAAGAGTGTAACGTCCACTAACGGTTTAATTAGAATTGGGGAGGAGTTGGCAAAAGAAAAGAAAGATTGTGGAGAGATCATGTCATGATCAATATGCTTAAAAAATCTGTCAGACCCAACTCAAAAATTGCACCAAGTGTGCTAGAGAGATTGAGAATGGTGGCAACCAATATTGGGGTCGAAAAGACCTAATTTATTGTGCATATAAAACCACGCTTCTCTTTCACGAGCTGTCCATTTGAATGGAAAATTACCCTCTTTGTTGGATGCCACCTCAACCATATTAAAGTCTCCACAAAGGATCCAGGTAGCCACAAGCAACGAGTCAACAATCCATCGTCAGAGAAGAGATCTTTCAACATCATCGTTCGAGGCATAAACATTAATAATCCCAAAATAATGATTATCAATGTTCAAAAGAACCTAGACGAGTTGGTGTGTGGGGTCAGACCCATGATCAACCACATAAGCGTGCCACCATGGAGACAAAAGGGTGACAATACCGCAATGCCTAGCCTCATGATTAGAACAAAAAATTTTACTGGTTGGCCAAATAGTTTGGCAAGCTGAAGCAAGCAAAAAGCCAACAACTTTAACTTCTTGGAGACACAAAACATCAATATTAACACATTTCTGAAGAGTATCCCTAACAAAATACTTCCTAGAGAGGTCTGTTAGACCTCAAACATTCTAGGAGAGAAAATTCATGTTAAGGACTCGATCATGTCGATGGAGTTCAACTCTTTCAAAGAGGAAAAGTGATTTTGCAAAAATTTTGGTGGTACTATCTCAATTTGAATTGGGGAGATGAATGTATCCTTCTGGTACAAATTTTCCTTCTGGTGAGGTTGAGAAGAACTCCATGATCTATATGAAATTTCCAACATGGAGATATAGCCGGCCATTACTGAGTATACAAGTGAGGGTCGTGATCAGCCGACATATCGCTAGAAGTGTGCCTTTGTTGGAATGTGGTTCTGTCCCACAAGCTGAAACCTCTGTGAGCAATTTCGCGGAGATTAAGTGGAGATGTTCCATCACCCGCTAATTGGGCCATGATTCCTGACTATCGCCAACTCTCCCCAATGTGTCTCTGCTGGCGACGTATATCCGAAACCTTCTGCTGCAACCTTGACCGGCCGTGAATAATGATGTCTTGGCTAATAGAAGTTCGGCCGATATCGGGCGGACCTTTACCTATTTGGTTTATGCGGTAATTCCAAGATGACTTGGCGCTTATCGATATGAAGTCTCTGGCGACCGGAGATGTCCGCCTATAGGTTGGTGTCTAGCTGATGCTCTGTAGACCCGTGGGCGTAAAGGAGTCACTTCCAGAATCCCATTTACTTCGGTAAGAAGTCTTACCGACAGCGGGGATACACTTGGAGTCTTCGCGGTAACTCAAAGACTTCGGCGTGAAGTCTTGGCGACAAGAAGATGTCTCGCCGACAGACAGATGGAGTCATCGAGGTAACGAAAGGGGTTCGCTATGACCTCTTGGCAATAGTGGTATGTTTGGCCGACAAATCCACATGTGATTGGGTGTTTTCAGTGAGACTCCTAGCGAATGGAGTCATCGGAGAAACACGAGGACTTCGGTATGAAGTCTCAGCGAATGTGGAATGTCTGGCCGACGGTCTTCTTCGGTGTGACTCTTGGCAAACACTGAGGTTTTCAGGATGACATGTTGAACTCGGTGTGATGTCTTGGCGAAAGACGAATGTCTTGCTGACTATTATTTGACACTTGGTATGACTTGAGACTTCGGTGTGATGTCTCGGTGAAAGCGATAAGTCTCGCTGACTGTCAGATGCTTCAACATAACATGAAGAGCTCAGTGTGATGTCTTGGTGAAAGACGATTGTCTCACCGAATGGAATACTCACGTTGGCATGACTTGAAGACTTCGGTATGAAGTCTTGGCGAACTGCGGGTGTCTTGCCAATGGAAAAGCTAACATCGATATGACCTTTGAACTTCAGTATGATGTCTCATCGAATGGCGATTGTCTCGCCGATGAGAATGCTGAGGTCGATGTGACTTGAAGACTTTGGTGTAATGTCTGGGCGAAGAGTGATAGTCATGCCGACTGATGAACTCTTTGGAATACCTTGTGATCTTCGGTGTGAGGTCTTGGAGACATGACAAAGTCTTAGCGATAACTCTCTGGACTCCGTGTAACCTCTTGCTGATGGGGACAACTCTTGGCGATATCAAATGCTGGCTGTGTTGGCATCAGGGAGACACGGTTAGTGTCTCACCGACATGACAACATAAGTTAACCGTTGCAAGCGTTTCTATGTGGAAGGAAAAAAACTCTACATGAGGAAATGGAAACATCTTCAACGATAATGATGTTGAGCTGGAGATTGATGTCTGACAGTTGAAAATGAAGCCCGTTGAGAACGAATGCATATATGTATGCATTGGACGTTTTGAAAAAGGTGCTGATAAGCCAAGGAGCTGAAAAGCCGAGAGCCAAAGAGATAGATATAGAGAGGACTGAGTGGCTAGCCGAAAGGCTGAGGCCATGAGGCCGAAAGGCTGAGGCCATGAGGTCGAAGCAGAGGAAGAGATAGGCAGGGTTATGCTGGAATCTCTCCTGATCTCTCAGGGATAGTTTGCTACCAGTTGTATCTAGAATGAACAAGATGAAATCTCTGAAAAGGCTATGAGCCTGAAATTGTATTGTAACTTTCTGTTGCTGAATAATACAATGGCTCAAACTTTGGAGAGGGGTTTTTCACCCAAAAGGGTTTTCCCCACGTAAATTTTTATGTTATGTTTTTGTCTCATCTTTCATGTCTATATTGGTTTTGTTAGAGAATCTGTTAATGCATGCTGTTGAATTTACATGTGTTTTTCTCAGAAGGATTAATGTGGGAAATAAACTGTGTCCGTTTCCGCTTTAGGACATAGTAGTACGTGTCTTTGAGGCAACCTAATTGAAATTAAAGTTACCGAAGGCACTACTGTTTGGAGTTTCTATGAGATGCGCTCAATTGATTTCCTTACACAGCTTGGGTCTCTTTCCCCTTTACTGAAGGCTTTGAAACTTCAACATACGGCTCAGGGGATTTGGAAACCACCAAATTTTTAGTTTTAAATATTTGAATATAAATTGTACAATAATATAGTTTGTTGATGATTATGGTTTTTTAATTTAAAAATAAAAAAATAATTTTAAATATATAAACATAAATTAAACAGTATTTTATTTGATTGGAAACCTTTTTTTCATCTTTATATTTTTTTCATTCATCATAGATTATGTTTAGACATCATGATAAAAATCTAAAAGTTATTTAAAACATTGTAAATATTCTACTTCAAATAATTAAATTATAAATATTTATAAAATTTTAAATATTAAAAAAAATAGTTAAGTGATTGTATTATAACTAGCATATCTATCCTATTACATAGTCTATATAGAAAACCTCGAGAGATATCAATTTTAGGAATCCAAAATGATAATAATATTAAATAACATATATATAAATAAAATTACATTAAATTAAATTTAATATGATAATATTATCTAAACATCAAATAATAGAAATTTAATCAAATTTCTATAATACTTATTATTATATACATGTAATAATTTTCACTCTCCCCTCTTTCCCTCTCATTCCATCGCTCCCTCATTGTCTCTCTTTCATTCTGCTTTCTCCCTCTTTCTCTCTCACTCCTCGAGATCTGGCTTCCGCCGGATGATTTCTGATCTTTGATTTTGACGCTTTTGATCGATTGATCCGGATCTTTATTTGATCGAAAATAAGGTTATGGAATTTGATTTGAAACCTTGGAAAATGCAACTAGTATGTGCTAAACTGGGAGGCATGGAATAGGGTATGGACATGAATCAAAGCATGATGTAAAGTGATTTTTTATCAAAGTTTGGAAGTAGGTGTGGAAGCAGAAGCAGAGCGAAAGTCTCTCTCACTCCTCTCTCTATCTCTTTCTTCTTACCTACCTCTCCCTTTATCTTATTAAATAAGGTTGTGGAATTTGGATTGAAACCTTGGCAAATGCAACTGGTATGTGCCAAACCATGAGGCATGGAATACGGTATGGACATGAATCAAAGCATGATATAAAGTGAATTTTTATCAGAGTTTGGAAGCAGGTGTGGAAGTAGAAGCAAAGCGAAAGCTTGTGAAGTGTTTGGAAAAATTCCTCAAACAATGTTTACCTATAGACAATGCACGTGCAAAATAGAAAAGTTCTCAAGTTTAATTGTTTTAAGTTTCATAATAGCTTAAAATTTGTTGTTTACCTAGGACAATTAAGTTGAAGTGTGAAGTGTTGACCAAATCTCTTCAATTACAATGGAAGGCATTTAAATATTGGATGATAGTGGAGTGAATGCATAGAACATGCTCAAATGTGAAGTCTTGACCAAACCTCTTCAAGATGGCTCATTTCAAGAGAGAAATGAAAGCAAATGATGTAGAAATAATGTGTGCTCAAACCACTTACTTTGGGTTAATCACCAACAGTATTCAAGTAACCCTTTAAAATGTCATTGACTCTATAGATTTGACATTTTGTCTCCTCACCAAAAACGTTTTGAGTGACTTAATCTAGTTGTACATGTTTTCTTCAGTCATATTCCAACTAAAATAGACTCATAATCTTAGGATATTAAAATTTTACTAGCCACACAATTGTAAAATTATTTTTAGAAGGATACAATATCTCACTACCTCAAACATTAGGCTGTGTAAGAATAACATCAACATGTTTCAATAGAATATCAACCGCAGGAAAATGCATCTTCAGTGGTGGAAGTTTGAAACTGTCCAGAAGTCAATTGATATGTGTTCTCTTTCTAGAGCACAACATGGAAGGGCTTGAAGCAGTTCATCACTTTTAATCCTTTCTCGATTGTTCTTGAAAGTCAATATATTCAATATATTCATGTACCTAAACAAATTTCCTGAATAATTCTTCTCGCAACCAAATACCAATTCAAATACAAGAATACAAACAAATGTATTGAATAATTCTTCCCGCAACCAAATCCTAATTCAAATACAAGAATACACAATGATTTGTGCCAAACCACATTCCTATTAACATTTGGAAAAAAGTCTATTATTCTCCATCTTCTCTTGCTCCTTCCTCTACCTGTCTCTCTCCCTCCTCTACAGGGTATCCATTTTCTGCATCTTCATCACTTTCAGCTATACCTCCTTGAGGTTGCTTGATTTTTAGCTGATTCAACACTACATTGAACCTTTCCCCATCTTCAACAACATCTGTTGAATTAGGAGATGTACCCCAAATACACACAGGCCATTCCACAGTAGCAGACATGGGCTTAAATTCATCAAGGTTATGTTGTATGGGTAGAGCAAGTTTCAATGGAGTTTGTCCACCAAATCATACAATTATGCCATTGGGACTTTCTAAATCAATAACATTCAAGACATCCTCTATTGTAAGCAGTTTAAAGTACAACCTATGATTGGTATCATAATATGTAGAGATAGTCTCAAGGTTTGAATTCATCATAATGGTTTCATATCCTGCATCCTACAAAGGCATAAAAGGGAAAAGGGTCACAAATAAGTTAGAAATATAATCTCCATTGCCACTTTTGTGTGATATCAAACAATAGCCTTCTTAAAGGACACTTTGATGGTTGGTAATGTCGTACAAACCTGTAGTGAATATGATGCATGACAACAACAATAATCAAATTCATTTCCTTGAACGATACGCTTCGGTCCTCCTCTGTAGAAACCCCTGTTTCCCCTGACTTCTGAAACTGTGTGTTTTTGACTATTTTTGTGTATTTTGATTTTTTTGATGTTTTTTGCATGGATAGAGAAAATTGCGATTTTGAAAGGAAATTGATATAAAATTGCTAATAAATACAACAAGCTCAGATCTAACATAAATAAGCTCAGAAACCAATAACTATTGCTTGCATTATTTTTGCCATAGCCATTTACAATAAGGTATCACAGATATAGAGGCAAGATAAGACAGATATTAATCAAAAGAACCTGATTTTGCAGCAAGCTGGGAATGATCTAGAACTGGTACGGCTGCAATAAATGATCCTTTCTCCCTCCGTCCAATGATGCAAAATGATACCAGATGCATAGGTGCCCCAGTTGGTGATGGAAGACTGGCCAAAGAGTAGGCGCTTTGCTCAAGCAATAAAGTACGGCCCTTTGTGAAGGTACGGCCTGGTACAGAAATGTACAACTTCTAAAACAACAGCATTAAATAAAAAGTACAGCCTTTGGATTGAGTGCCAGATCTTGACAAAAGATACGCCAATGTAAAAGATCTCTTTCCGGATGATTTCCAGACCAAAACCCTAAAGATATAAATCTCTGTGAAGCTCTGTGATAACTTCTGAATGATGTTATCTCTCTGACTGGCAATAGATCAGCTGGTATTTCATAGCCTTTGAATCACACACACTGAAGATTGCACATTCTCCAATGCAAGTTGAAAACTGGAACCCTTGGCTTTGTCTTCAGAAGAAAATACTCAGCAAAAGTCGACTTCAATCATGATGGCTCGAATTTCAATGCAAAACCCTTATATTCTTCAAAAGTGCGATTTCTCTCAATTAGGTTTCATTAAAATAAATTCGAACTTCTTCTTTAATTTTTTCAATAGTTTCAAATCACATTTTTAATTATAAATTATAATTAAAAATGGCCCCCTTCCATGATGGTCGACCCCTTCAGCAAAATCACTTAAGTTATAATATTAAAAATATTATAACTTTATATTATAAGCTCCGAAAAATTAATATTTAATTAAATCAATTAAATATTAATATCTCCCTCAAAATGTGTGATTCACGAACTGTCTGAAGTTGGTGAAGAAGTCAGTGATTCTGCACATGACCAAACCATACTGCTAAAAATAGCAGGGGTGCCTCGCTGAGTGCCAAAAACTGCTAAAAATAGCAATCCAAGCAAATGGTGTCCGAATGAGCCTGAACGAAAGCCAACTGATAACAATCTGACAACCGAAGCCAAGCCAAGCTCCGTCAAGACCCTCTATCCATCCTATCAGCCTACGAGGGTCGCATAATAGGCTAATCATCAGCTCTGAGAGATGTTAACTAGAAGGGGACATGACATCCTCCAAGAATCAAAACCTTATTTATGCTTGGTGCTGCTTCACATTCATCATCATAGGGGGTATGTGCAGGATCATGATGGGCCAAAAAGTGGCAATATGATGGGTATTTGTAGGATACGTGGCTGATGATTTTTTTTAACCCAAAATTCATGAAATGAAAAGGGTTTTTAAAGGAGATTCTCAACTTTCCACCAATATAAATTATTCTTTACTTTAAATTTAATAAATAAATATTATTAATTTTCTATTTGAATTACGGCTAAAGTCCTAATTGACAGGCTAATTGAAAAACATCTATAGCTTTCAAACGGTATCACATTTTTGGAATCCAAAACTTGCATCACATTTTATGCTTCACATACTATAGGATTAAAAAAATAAAAATTGAATTTCATGAAGTTTTGACCAAGTTAAGGTGGTTAGACAAACGAGTTTTTATATTTTTTAAAAGTTGTAATAAAAAAATCATAATTAATTATTTACTTGGAAAAAAATTACAAAAAAATATGCATCACATTCAGACATGAGTCCTCTACTTATGTCTAAAATATTATAAAAAAATATTATCATTTTATTGTGGTTAGGGTGGTCAGACAGACACTTACTTCTTATTTTTTCCCTGAAATTTAAGTACTACTATATGAAAATTTCAATTTTTCACCAAATAGATTTTTATTTTTTTAAAATAAACCTAGTAGTTTAGAAACTACATTCAATTTGCTACAGATTCTATTCTTACATATTTTTGAATTAATATAGATAACTTATTCACATTTTTACGTCAAGCTGCCTAACTTTGGTTTTTCTGAATTTTTTGCCACTTATGGGCCTTTTTTTCCATGATGATCTTGCACATACCCTAGGATGAGTACATATATGGTGTATTGGCCTCAAAATTAATTGCACAAATTACACTCTTTTATAGGTTGGATGTACACCCAAAGATAAGCGATGGATCCATACATCTTTTTTAGATGATTTTGTTGCATATGCTATCTGCTTATCATTGAATCCCCTTCACTTCATAAAAGTGTTGGACTTGCCGTTGCACCAAAAGATCGACCTGGCAATGCCCAATACAAGCTTCGGTTAAGAACCACAGGGGGCGGTTAGACCATGTCACAAACCCAAGCGCTAGTGCTACAAGGAAGACCAAGGGTCACACCTTGCAACAATCCCCCCTAGCACAAGTGTGGGGTTTGAACTTGTGACTAGCTCTGACACCAATTGTTGGACTTGTTGTTGCACCAAAAAATCAACCTGTCAATGCCCGATACAATCTTCGGTTAAGAACCATAGTAGGCGGTTAGACCATGTCACAAACCCAAGCGCTAGTGCTACAAGGAAGACCAAGGGTCACACCTTGCAACAAAAAGTCATGTTTACTAAGTTCAAATAGAAAGGAGAAGATCAAAATCAAGTGAAATATGACCAACAATAGTTGGTAAAGGGCATAAAAACCTCAACTATATTAATAGCTCATAAGACAATCCCTGGTTTATATATCAAATGAAGAAAGAAAATCAAGGGAATTTACATAGTTGATAATTAGAGATTGAAATATTTTAGGTGGCATGATTATTTGTAGCTTCAAAAATCCCATGCAATCCACAAGACCTCGTGCTGGACCTTTGACCTATTACTCTAAGTTGTTGTCATCAAAACATATTTAGAAGGTTAGTACTTGGCACAAGTTTAGGATGTTTACTGTATTCATGTAACATATAATGGATTTGACAAATCAAAATAAGCCAATGGAAAATCATGGAAATTAATGAGGATTTGACGATGAGCCTGTAAAAATATAAGTAAAACTTATTTGTGAAGTAAAAAAGAAAATTTGGAGTATCCCATTAAAAATGGTAGGGATATGAAAGTGCATGCAACCTATAAATTAGGTGAAACACAACACTTAAATATGCTCAACCCATTTTCCCTAACATATTAAAGCTTTTTAAAATGGCGATTTATCTTATTTAGCTCTAACTATTTTGTTGTTCAACAGTCTATACTAAATTTTTTAACCCAAAGTCAAGAGATTATGGATAGTGTTATCACTCCCTCCCAAATGTAAATACTTTAATGAGAGGCAAGAGAGTACATATTGTATTTTCAATAATTAAATGCATATTGCTTCCCCTCAAATGTGAATTTCTTGTCTTTACAAGTTCTACTTCATTGACCAAAATATTTGAGTGACTAAATTCAACCGTGACTCTTGTGGTTACCAATTAACATCCCTTCAGATGAAAAGCTTCTGCCGACCAAATCCAATAGCATCATTCTCCATACAAGTGTTGATCCAAAACAGAGCAATCCATGAATCAAATATTAATCAATAAAGAATAAAAATAACACAAAAATCAAATATTAATCAATAAAGAATAAAAATAACACAAAGCACTGGAGGAATTGAACTCATTACCCTGACGAAGCAGAGGTTACAAATTGGAAGCCAATTAGAGGTGGAAGGTTACTTCACTTCTTATATTTGTTTCTCATTTCTTGTCCATCTAGCGTATCAACTCCAAAAGGAGTATAAATAAAATATTACCCGCAATGATACACTTCAGAAACAGTTAATAAAAAGTAGTTATAAACGGTTCTCATCCCCAACATATTGCTTAAGGATTTACCTTATAGTAAAAGGCAAAAATCTGTTCAAACATTACTTGATTTGATTATAATATATTTTAAAATTGTTTTAATGAAATCTTTTACTTTATTTATAATAAAGTGTTTATTTTAAGAATATTATGAAAAAATAGATAATAAATAATGAGATTTGTTAATATAGATATAATATTTATTTTAAAAATATTATCAATAAGAAATTTTATTTTTTTAATAAATGTTGTTTATGTAATTTTTATTTCAAATATCAAGATTTACATTAAAAAATAAAGGGTGAAAATCTTTTTAATTTTTTTTATTATTATTTTGGAGTGCTTGGAGTGATATCTTAAAATAACTATCAAGAAACAAGATTAGTTTTTTAAATTAAAAATATCAAATATCAAGATTATTTTGAAAAAATATCAAAGTTATTTTGAAAAAATATCAAGATTATTTTGAAAAAATCAATGGTGATGATGTCAAGAACTCTCCTTGATTTAAGGTAGAGTTTTTCTCAATAGAGAAAATGACATTGTAAGAGGTTTGTCTGTTGATGTAAAAATATTAAAAATAATTCTTATGTACTTGTATTATAGATAATAAAAAAATAATTCTTAATGTGATTGTATTGTGTATTATAAACTACTTACTTATTCTAATAGATTAATATTTCTAAATATTTCAAAAATTTTAAAGAAATTTTTCACAAATAATAAAATTTTCAATTATTTTTTAAATTTTAAAAAATCAATAATTAAAAATAACTTTTATCAATATAAATAAAACACTTATTTATTATTGTATACATAAATGGAATCTAAATTATCATTAAATATTTAACTAAAATATTTAAAATTATCAATAATTACAAAAGTGTAAATATAATTTATTAAAAATATTGATTTTATATAAAACCATATATTACATTTAAAGCAAAAATAATAAAATAGTTTTAAAACTGTCTAGAAAAGAAGTTACATACATTTTTATATTTTTATGCTTGCTGAAAAGTTCAATAAATTTATATATGGACTATTTTGTTTATATCCATATTTTATATTTTTAAATAGTAATTTGTAAATTCAGCAGGTTTCTATAACAGTTAAGACAACGCATTTGAAAAATAGGGCATATATACCAATTTCATTTTAATATTAGAGCCCACAATCAGTTTGTTTTCATCATTTTTTTTCACTCTCCAGATAAGATAATATATAAGGCATAACATACACCAAACAATCTAGTTGAATCTTTGACTTGATTTTTATATAGTTTTTAATTAATTGTAGAATTATTTTGTATAAATTTTTTTAATCAGTTGAAAATAAACAATTTAATAATATTATATTGTTTTACAAGTAATATGTTTGTATTACAATTTAGTTTTTAATATATTATGTACAATTTATATTTAGGTTGTAGTCTATAGAAGAGGCTTCCTAAAATATTTTTCTGGGTGTTGCAAGAAATTTTTAAGAGTTTTTATAAGTGAGAGATCTTATGAATTTTCCATAACTTTAAAATTTTGAACTTCAAAATTTCAAAAAGTTGGCGGTCTTATGATTAATTTTTTTTAACAACAAAGAATGTTTTGTCTAAAAAGATATTGGCAAGAATTTTAAAAAATAAAGATGAATGACATGTGGTAGCAAAAAAAATAAAAATTATTTACTTGTTGAATTGAATATGCACAATAATAAAATTCATGACCACTGACTTCTATAAAAATTGGAGCTTAAATTACACTACAAAATTCATAGGACCACTTAATTTAAAAATATTTCTTAAAAGTCTCAACAACATCCACTATTTTGTTTTAGGAAACCTTGTCATGCTTAAGACACTTCTTAAATCCAAAATTTAAAAAATAGAGGATCCTATTGATGCAATATTACTACCTCAAGACACAGAAAAAAAGAGAGATATAGCAATCCCATAAATTAAAACTCAAACAACTCTAAATGCATTCAAAACTCATGACCTCTTTTTGAAAATTATTTTGAACCATAAAAAAAAAAAAAACCCTTTTCAATTGAAAACTTGGATAATGAAATTCCCCACATTCACTTCAGGAAAGTAAGTAGATCATGATTTTTACCCTAACAATACCCTTCTAATTTTATAGTTGAAAATTCAGAAAACCCATAAATCCCCACAAACACCAAATAGTTGCAACAACACCCAAATCACTCAACCAAGAAATTATGAATTGAAACCATAGAGAGAGCACATTCCAAAGTTCTCTAGCACAAGAAATAACAAGGAATTCAGAAATAGCATGCTGATTTATTGATTAAAATTTTCAAGAGCTTGCAACAACAATTTAATGAGTTAAACAATGAACAAGAAATCATCTACATGCATGTTTGTTGCCTCAAACATTCAAAAATCTGCAACAAGACACCTTCAATCAATTATAACAGCAACAAATCCACTTCTAACTCCTCCTCTTAACTTCACCAACAATTCATTTACAAAATTTTTTGTTTTTCCTCTATTTCCTTCTACAGGAGCCCTCCTCTTTGTTGGGCGTGACTTTTTCCAGGCATGCTTTCAGCATTACTACCTCTTTTCCTTCTTCCTCTAGGCATCCAAGGTTCTCCAACAACTCCCCATTCATTACTTGGTAGGAAATTTAAAATTCTTTGTTAAATTGGACTCCATCATGCCACTTTTCCACCTCCAAGTTGAACATTTAAATGCCAAATTCAATTTACAGGAGGAGTTTCAAATGCCAAAAATGACCTCCTCTATCCTGAGCATGGGGCTTCATGCAACTCCCAAAATTTAATGAATTTCAATTTCCAGCACCTTCATTCCCAATTTGAATAATTTTTTTTTGTGTGTAGATTGCCCGTGCATTAGATGCTCATGCATCACCTATTTTCCTGCACAAGATTATAATTATCTTGTAGCACATTTTCTTCTTCTTATGGGACCCCTTACTCCACAAAAATAGTTCCTATATCAACTTCATGAGAGCCCTCCCTTAGAGAAGGAACTAGCCATTTTCAAGTAACCCATTTATCTATTCTACCTATGAATTAAATTTTAATCTTTATTATTTAACTTATTATGACTCAAAGAGTCACAAAATTTAAGATGTAATTACTTATAATTTTTCATCTGGAGTAGCATAGTTTTTTCACTTGGAATCAATCCATTAGGTTGGATTGACCCATAGATATGGACCATATTGAATAGAAAAAAGGCAAGTTAAAAAAAGAATCAATGAAAAAGTGCTCAAGTTTATGTCTTGGTAAGCTTGGTAAGTTGTTTAATATTTCTAAATAATTGATTTAGATTGTTTATTAAATTTAATTATTCAAAGAATTAATATACATTCAAAGAATAATACATAGAATTTAGTTATTTGATTTATGAAGTATATATAATAAATATAGTAAGACCACATTTATAGAAATTATGAAAAGATGAGAATGATTTCACTCTTTAAAAGCATAACTTCTAAGGAATGAGGTGATACACACTCTCCAAAGAAAGAATCAAAACCAAGTCAAATATAACTTACATAGAGATGCTACTTGTTTAGCATATCCATATAAGATTTTGTGTGTTTTGGATCTAATTTGAATGTTCTTAAATGTTCTAGGAATAAATGTTCAAATTGTCTATTTTTGGTCCTTCCATAATTCCTTTCTTAGCCTCAAGTGTAATTTTTAGTTACTTGAGTTCTATTAAGGTGATGAAAGAGTTGTTGTCTTTCATAGATTTTAGTGAGCTTTTTAAAATTTAGAGGTAGACTCATTTAGATTAGATATGGGTCTTGAGCATGCACATACATGGAGCCCCTTTCTCTTTTAAAATAAAAGATGTAGGTAGTTGCTTTTGAGTCCCCATTTTGAGGTAGAGTTTCTTAAGTTCTTTGTGTCATGCCATAAATGTAAGCTTGAATGTATTTTCGTACACACAACATTCAACATATTTCTTGTGTTTTGTTAAGACTCAGTGATATGTAGGTGTATGAGGGATTGACGAGTCATTACTTCCATCACCATGCAGCCCATGTCCTTGAGCCATAGTTTTGAAACCTTTTATTGATCAATACTTTATAGTACCTTGAGATAATTAATAAGTTCCTCTTATATTTTCCTTTCACCCCATGCCCTACATTTTAAATTGATTCATAATTTTTATGACGTGGGTAGATGTCTGTATGCATGAAGTTGTATGTCAATCTTTGTACATAAACACTTCACATGTAGCAAACAATCTCATTAGAGTTGCCCCACTACCCAATTATTGACAAAGACCTATATAATTTTTTAGTTAGCACCATGTGCTAGGTGGTCTCAAAAAGTCCTTGAAGCCTTAGAAAGGGCACCAAAATAGATCCTGACCCTACTTAAACTAGATTTAATCACTTTTGCATTTAAGAAGAGTTTGGGAAAAATAGAGTTTTGAGGATGTAATTAACTGTTTATCTCCCATGTCTAGCAAATTATTGAATTTCATAGGTTACTATCACATATTCATATTTTCTCATGATGAAGTATGTAACCCTAAAAATTATACTCAACTTCTAAAGGTTCAACTCTAATAAAAGTTTTTTTTTTTTCAAAAAGCTAAAAATAAATTAAATAAACTTTAGGTCCAATATCACTACAACCAAGTAGAGTGAGAGTGTCTAAAAGATATCTGTAAGTGCCACATTGTTGAACAAAGGTTGTCATTGATGTCAAAGGAGTTCATTATTGTCAAAGGGATGATGAGCAATGAATGCAATAGTACTTGAATTATCATTATTAGTGTATTTTGAGAACAACGAATCTGAATGTTTACTGCCTACAATATGCGTGTCATATTCATGCCTAAATCTATTCATATTGATAGAAGTGATCGGAAAGTTTAATCTAGAATGTTGTAGATCAGTTATTCAAGATAGAGAGGCTTGTCTAGCAATACAATCATGTTTTGCATTTCCATTTGGATGCGTGTTTTTCTTTCTGGTTTGGATGGAGAGTATGTCTACACATGTTCTATCATATTCTAGGGTTTTCAGAAGTTATGTTCAGTATGCAAGAAGTTTGAAGTGATAGAGGGTTCTCGGTGTTTATCTATCAATCAGTTAGTGTTCCAAAATTGTGCGGCAATGGCTACTAGCATTTGACATATGGATGTAGTGTGGTATGTTAAAATTGGTCCAGGTTTAGGCATTTGTGGAAGCACACAACATCATGTTCTTTTGGCAGCAACAAATTTGATTTAGGACTAACTTGTTACACGTTTCATGTAGCTTGAATTTTGGTCCACCTTATGTCGTTCTAGTTAATTACGGATCCTTGGGCGACATGGAATGATGTTAATGTAATGCCTTGTATATATAATCATCATACTTTAAATCTCTCAAGTGTAGCAATGTGAAAGAATAAGCGAAGAGAAGGTGATAAGTGAATGTACAAGGATGCGATCGTGAGAACATTTGTGCAAGCTAGTGTTATTCAATCTGAGTTGCATCTCAATCATTATGCACCATCATCAGAAGACCATAAGGAGTGTAGAAGAGTTTTTGAAGCAAGTTTTGATTGTGTGTAAGCCGAGTATTCAACATTGAAGATCCACAAGCTTTATCTATGTAATTTGGTAGAACCAATGTTCTACTTATTGAGTTGATCTTTGTATTGGGGATTGGTGTCTCCAGTAGGTTGGTGCCTATATATACAATTGGGGATTGGTGTCTTTGGTAGGTTGGTGCCTACTTCATATTGTCAATTCCCATATTATATTCTTGCTTTTTGAGACTGGATTTAGGCAGTAGATCAAAGCAACATGCCATATAACCCCTAGTCAAAAGTTTAACAATCATCCAAAAGTTTGAATAATCATGGAGCCAAATGATGAATGAGAAATTATTTAATCTATTTTCTAGAAGTGATAATTAAGGTTTGGTTACTTAGTAACCCTACTAAGATGCCAATTGGGAATAAATTGTTGTCTAAGATACTTTAAGAGCTAAAAGGATAAATTTATCTATAATAATGTATGGATGACAAAAACTACTTATTGTCAAACCCTAAATACATGCACTCCAATCCTATGATTAGTTAAACACCATTATCTACATTTTCATTTATAAACATTTTCTTAAATTCATTTTCATTTAAAAATAATTCTTATATGATTGAATTATTTATAAGTTATCTATTTATTCTAATAAATTTTAGTATTTCTAAGCATTCAATTTTTTTAGAAAATCTTATTAACAAAGAAAAAAATTCAATTATTTTAAAATTTTAAAAGAATCAATAATTAAAAATAACTATTATCAATATAAATAAAATACCTATTCATTAGTTTATATATAAATAAGATGTAAAACTATTTAAAATATTTAAATTTAATTTTCCCCCATAATTACCAAAATTATTCTAACACAACTTATAGAAATAATTAATTTTATAATATCAAATCATACATATTACATTTGAAATAGAGATAATGATATAGTTTTAAAACTGTCTAAAAGAAAGTCTCTAAACTTTTTAGAATGTCTGTAGGTATTTTTATATAGAATGTATGTAGCATTTTTTATATTTTTATATAAGTAGCTGTAATTTGAAAACATAGAAGATTTAGAGAAAATTTAATAAAATAGTAATTAGTATTTGCATTAAAGGAGATTTAAGGATTATTCTTATATGAATGTTAGACAAATCTAGATGTTTTTCTGAAATTAAGTATTATTTGATTATAAAATATTTGCATACAGATTTAAAACACAAAGCAATTCAAATGAAAAAAGAAAGTTGTCATCAAATACAAAAAACCACTGTAAATGAAAATAAAATGTTTCTATCCATTGTCAAATCAATATTTATCTGACTTTTGGCTCTTTGTTGTTGGATGCCCATGGCTTGTAATAGGCCGGGGCTTTCTTTTTTGCTGCGTAGGGGTCTGAGGGGAGTTGGGGGCGGTGGGTGGAGGTTGTGCGGGGTGAGGGAAGTGGGTGGTGGAAGCTGGGGTTTGAGGAGGATTCAGTGTGGGTTGAGTGTTGGTTTTCGGTGTGAAGGTATGGCAGAGGCTCCCAAAAGCCTTGTGCTTGCTGGGCCAAAGCCTTCTCAGAATTTTTCGGCAGCCATGCATGCACAAAAATTGGATTCGTCCTTTGTGGGTGAGAGCTCTAAGCTCAAGAAAGTGAACGGATGCTTGCCGCGGAGTCAAGATCGCCCTGTTCTGGTTATTTCTCCTGAATCGGTTCAGGAGGACATGGATTATTGGAGCCAACATGTTCTGATCTGCAAGTTCTTGGGTATTCGTGTCCCTCTTTTGGCTTTAGAGTCCTGGATCCGTCGCACTTGGCAGGTTGAAGGAGATTTCGATCTTTTGGTGGCTGTAAATGGCTATTTCATGGTTGATTTTTCTTGTATCTCAGATCGTAATCATGTTTTTGAGGGAGGGCCATATTTTTATAATCATGTTGGCTTGTTCATTAAGCCCTGGCATGGAGGTTTTAATGCGACAGAGGATCTTCCTACACGGGTTCCTGTATGGGTCCGTCTTCCATGGCTGCCGTTAGAGTTTTGGAGGGAGGATATTCTGCACCGGATTACGGCCTTGTTGGGGAAGCTGGCTGCCATTGCTCAAAATACTTTGGATAAAAATGTATTCTCTTATGCTCACATTTGTGTTGAAATTGATTTAAATAGCCCTCTACCAGATTCTTTGGAAATTTGTATTGGCTCTGCCTCGTGGATTCAACCGCTTGATTATGAGTCCCTTCCTTTTCATTGCCGCTTTTGTCACGAGTATGGACACCTTCAGCGCCAGTGTCCTCAGGCACCCAAAGCTGCAGGAGTGTCTTCTTCTCCTTCTTCTGGACCTTCGGTGGAGAAAGGGGATAAAGGGAAGGCGTCTGCGATTGAGGGTGGGCCTGATAAGGATGGCTTTATCCCTGTTAAGTAGAGAAATAAAGGGAGGGGTCACAAGCGGGCCTATAAGGATAGTCAGAGTGATCAAGGTTTCAATTGGTTTGAGGTCCTAGATAATCAAGCTTTGGAGGAAGGGATTCCTGTTGAGCTTTCTTCTGGGGCCACTGGCATGGATGTTGGGTTGGATACAGGGCTGGAGAAAGCAATTGTTGTGCAGAATATTTCTTCAACATTGGAGCAGGGGAGTTCGGAGCCTCCTAGGGCCTCTGTAGATGTGCAGGATGATATTGTTTTAGCAGATTTAGCTAAGGCATTGTTTTCTTCAGGTAAAGGTCGAGGATCAACTCCTGCCTTGGGGGTGCTGCAACACCCTCTCAAGAAGGGGCATTTTGAATTTTCTTTGAAAGTTGTTCATAAGAAGGATGCAGACAAGCTTAAATCTACTAGGGATCTATTGGTAGAATCTGGTGCTATTAAGACCCTTGAGGCCCACTTCTCTCAACCTTCCTCATGATTATTCTCTCATGGAATGCAAGGGGGTTGAATAGCACCTCCCGTCAAAAGGCTATTCAAGATTTGATTGTTGTTCATTCTCCCGATATCTTTTGTGTTCAGGAAACTAAGCTTCAGGTGGACCTCATGCTTCAACATGCCCCTCGTATTTGGTTTTCTGGCCAGTGTCAGTGTATTGGGTCTAGGGGAACCTCTGGGGGTCTGGCTCTTTTCTGGGATCCTCGTAAGGTTGTTCCTCTTTGGTGGATTTCCAGCCAGTCTGCTATTTCTATGGTGGCCTCGATTTTGGAATCTGGTGAGACTATTTTGGTTAGTAATGTTTATGCTCCAATTGATATTCGTGGTAAATCCTAGCTTTGGGCTCATATTAGGTATGTTAGGTCTTGCGCTCCCTTTCTGCCTTGGATCTTAGCTGGTGACTTCAATGCTGTGTTGAGCTTGGATGAGAAAAGGGGAGGGCTGCCTAGGCTTGGTCCTGCTTCAGATCTATTTCAGACTAATGTGGACTCTCTAGCTCTGATGGATGTAAAACCCTCTAATAGAATTTTCACTTGGAATAATAGACAGAGTGGGCCTGAAGCGATTGCCCAACGGCTTGATCGTTTCCTTGTCTCTTGCTCTTGGGTTAGAGGTAGATTGGTCATTTGCTCTGAGATTCTTGACTAGTGTGGCTCTGATCATTGGCCAATTAAGTTTTCGACTTTAGCTTTTCCAAATCCTAAGAATCCACCTTTCAAATTCCAGCTCATGTGGTTGCGTGATCCGTCTTTGGGTGATCTTGTGGCTCAATGGTGGCGGGTTGGCGCCCCTGCGTATGGTACAACTATGTATTCTCTGGTTAAGAAGTTGCAATTTGTTAAGTTTCATCTTAAGTGATGGAATAGGTTGAGTTTTGGTAATTTTCGGGCTAGGAAAAGAGAAGCGTTGGACTGCCTTGCTGTGATTACCCGTCAGATTTGGGATTTGGGCTTCTCGGAGGCTCTTGGGCATGCTGAATCCTAGGCTCTGAAATTGGTGGAAGAGTGGGAGCTTCGTGAAGATATTTTTTGGAAACAAAAGGCTAGGATTGGTTGGCTTCAAGAGGGTGATCGGAATACGACTTTTTTCCATCATTTAGTGCAAGCTCGTTGAAATAAGTGCTTTATTTCTTCTCTTGTTAACTTTGAGGGTACTTTAATCTCTGCACAACATGCTCTGTCTAGAGAGGCTTGTCAGTTCTATTCTAATCTTTTCACTGAGGATTCTTTACCTGCTGAGGCTGATGAAAAATAGAGTCCTTGCTTGTATTCCCTCTTTAATTTCTAATGAGTTGAATGCTTCACTTATTCGCCCGGTGACTTTGTCAGAAGTGGAGGAGGTGGTGTTTGGGATGAACAAAGGGAAAGCTCCTGGCCCTGATGGGTTCCCAGCTGAGTTTTTCCAGGAGTTTTGGGATATTGTGAAGCTGGATTTGTTGGAGGTTGTTCGAGAGTCTCTTCATAGTAAGTGGATGCTTTGTGCCTTGAATGCTACTTTTCTGGTTCTCATTCCTAAGAAGGAAGGTGCAGACAAACTTGATCTCTTTAGACCTATTGCACTCTATAATGTGGTGTATAAGATTATTACGAAGTTGATGGCTGAGAGACTCAAATCTTGTTTGCCTATGATCATTTCTGAGGAGCAAGGCGGCTTTGTGGCTGGGCGACAAATTCTGGATGGGGTGGTGATTGCGTCTGAAGCCATTCATTCCATGGCTACCTCTCAGGATAGGTCTATGTTTATCAAGTTGGATATGGCCAAAGCCTATGATAGAGTTAAATGGAGTTTTCTTTAGAAGATTCAACTGGCCTTTGGTTTTTCCTCTGATTGGGTGAGTTGGGTTTTTAGTTGTGTGACTTCTTCCTCCTTTTCGGTTATTGTGAATGGGGAACCTTCTGAGCTTTTTGGGGCTACTAGGGGCCTTTGTCAGGGGGATCCGCTCTCTCCTTATTTGTTTATTATTTTGGCTGAGGGGCTTGGCCGTCTTCTTAAATCTCAGGTTTCACTTGGCTTGATTCATGGTTGGCGGTGGGGGATGGGCTTGCCTATGCTTTCTCATCTCCAATTTGTGGATGATACCTCTCTTATGGGACTGGCTCGTATTAGGGAGGCTGAGTCTTTCAGGAAAACTTTGGACATCTACCTTGCGGCTTTGGGCTAGAGAGTCAATGAGCAAAAGTCTTCTATATTCTTCTTTAATACTCCTCAAGCTATCCAGCGTTGGATTGCTGCTATTCTGCAGTTTCAAATTGGGTCTCTTCCCTTTGTCTACTTGGGTATTCCTCTTGCTATTGGCTGTTTGCCCAGATCCTCTTGGCAGCAGTTGCTTGATAAGCTTAGGCGGAAGGTTATTCATTGGACTCATCGTTGGTTGTCTTCTGCAGCTAGATTGACTCTTCTCAAGTCTGTTATCCAGGCCCTTCCCATCTACAGGTGCTTTGTTCAAGCCGCTCCTATGTATTTCCTTAAGGAATTTGATGCTCTTTCTCGTCAATTTCTTTGGAGCGGTAATTTGTTGTCTTCAAAATGGAGCCTTGTTAAGTGGGAATCGGCGTGTAGACCAAAGTAGGAGGGTGGTCTTGGTTTATGCTCTGCTATTTTGAATGGGAAAGCTCTTGCTGCCAAGCTTTATTGGCGCTGGTGCACCCATCAGCACCAGTTATGGGCTCGTATTCTCAACCATAAATATCTTCAGGGTGTTGCTTCTTTTGAGATCCCTCGCTATCCTTTGGAAGGGAGTGGTTCTATGATTTGGCATACTTTAAAAGTGGGGGTGCAGTTGATTAAGGATGCTCTTTTTTGGATCTGTCATTCGGGGTCACAGGCTCTTTTTTGGTTAGATTCTTGGGATGGTCACCCTCCTATTCTTTCTTCTTTTCCTCATCTCCAGCCTCTTTCTGAGGTTTTTAGTGCGGGTGGCTGGGATATTGTGGAGCATTATAAGGTGGCGTAGCATGATGGTTTGGTTCTATGTTTTCGTTGGAAGCACCCTTCTGAGTGGCCACCAGGAGGGTCTGAAGGGGATAGGCGTGAGCTTTCCCAACTTTTGGCTTCCCGTGCTTGTAATTCTTTGAGCGGACCTAATGTCTTGGCTTGGGATGGTTCAGACTTGTTTGGAAAGTACTCTGTGGTTGCCGGTTATAAGCAGATTGGTAGGCAGTTGTTTGGGGACATTGAGGTCCCTTGGTGGAAGCAAGTTTGGCACAAGTTGTCATGGCCCAAGTGCAACTTCTTTATGTGGTTAGTGGCTCAAAATCGGTGTCTTACTTGGGATAATTTATGTAAGCGTGGTTTCCAAGGCCCCTCTGTGTGTTTTGTGTCATGGCTGTGAAGAGAGTGTCTCCCATATCTTCTTCCAATGCTCCTATGCTAGGGAGATTTGACACTTCTGGTGGGGGGTGTGGAATACGACGTGCTGGCATGTTTCCTCTTTGGTGGAATTTGGGGAACGGTGGGGCAGGGCCCCTGTTTCTACTTCCTTTCTTCAGGCTGCTTGGGCTCTTGGGCCTTCCTTTATTATCTGGAACCTTTGGTTGGAGAGGAATAGGCGGATCTTTCAAGATTCGTGGTTGATGGCTCCTCACCTTTGGATGAAAATTTTACACTCTTTAGGAGAAACTATTGCGGCTAAGTGTGATATGACTATGCTGGTGGACCCTCGGGATGTTGATTGTTGTAATCGTCTTCATCTTCCTCCTCCGCAACGACAACTCATGTGCAACAGATGCAGGCATCCTACCTCAAAGGTGAATAGGGATGGAAGATGGACCCCTCCTCCCTTTGGAGTCCTAAAAATCAACTCGGATGGCTCTTCTCGTGGAAATCCAGGTCATGCTGGCATTGGGGGTGTGGGCCGTGATAGCTCTGAAGATGTTTAGTTTATTTTCTCTGTGTATAAGGCTCTTCATACGAATAATCTTATGGAGGCTCAGGCCATTTTATTGGCTGTGGAGCGGGGCAGTCAGTTGGGATGGTGAAGGATCATATGTGAGTTTGACTCCCAGGTTGTGGTGAACTTACTTAAAAGGCAATATATGGATAATGTGAGCTGGCAGTTGGCTTTGATTGTTGAACGAATTCTCACTCTCTGTGCCTCTCTGGAGTATATTACTTTCAATCATATTCCCCGTGAATGGAATGGTGTTGCTGATTGCTTGGCTAAATGGGCTTCTAATCATATGCATGATTGGAATTTGGTGGATCGGGGCCAACTTCCCCCGGATTTGTCTCATCAATTGGATCACTTGGTTGAACTTGATAGGGCCATTTAATGCCCTTGCTTTGTAACGTTTCCTTGGTTTAATAAAAATTTTACCCCCTTTATGTTAAAAACATTTATCTGACTTTTATATGATAAGTGAGATTTTGGAGGCTTTTACCATTAACCATTAAATGGCAGTTGAAACTTGATTTTGGATGACTCAATAGTGGTTTGCAGGTGTGAGACTTGTTTCAGGCTCAAATCTCACACTATATGTAGCCTATCGACTAATTATATATATGAAAATCTGGGTTATTTTGTTTATATGTATATTTGTAAATTCACCAGTTTCTAGCAGAATATTAAAGGCCTGGTCTTATGTGGGGTTCAAAATCTATTTTGAAGAGCAGGGGAGGGGGTCCCATGCAACGAAAAAGAAAATGCTATAAGATTAATTAGAATATTTTTTTCAGCACCAGCAGTCCCTACTTTCTACTATGAAAATTTAAGTGGGTTTAAATAGGGTGGGGCTAGAAATTGTTCCACTAGTAGGTTTTTTTTTCTGCCACTTGTCAGTCATATGAGTTTACAGTCAATTTTTATTTTATTTTATATTTATTTACTCTGTTTAATTTAATATGCAAAATAATAAAATTCATGAGACCACAACTTCCATAAACTTAGAAACTTAACCTTTTACTTAAGCTTAAACTATACTAGAGAGACCACCACTTCAAAATATTCTTAAAAAAACTAGACAGCACTCACTGAAATTTTATATGAAGACCCCCTCCATAGAACTGCTTCCTAAAAGTAAGGTTCCATGAGAGGCTTTAGGTGTTTCTTAATTTTTTTAGTAGTAAAATTCATGAAACCACCAGCTTCCATAAATTTAAGAGCTTGAATTTTTGAGCTTAAATTACACTACTGAAACCACCCATTTTAAAATAATTCTGAAAACTTCAACAGCACCAAAGTTTTTTAAGAAACCCCTCTATAACACCTTACCTTAAAACAAAACATTTGAAAAACAGAACATATATACCAATTTCCAACAGAATACATAACTACACTACCTACTCAACCATTATATACTCAGCACAGCTTATCAGTGGCTTCTCAACCAGCTATTGAATAAGTTGTTAACTTTAATATTAGATCCCAGTTTTTCTTTTATTATTTGTACTTTAAAATAGTAATTTGTAAATTCAGCAGATTCAGTAAAAACAGAGCATTTGAAAAACAGGGCATATATACCAATTTCCTGCAGACTACAGAACTATACTGGCAACTCAAGCATTATATACCTGGCACAACATATGAATGGCTTCTGCCAACCAGCTATTGAATCTAAAGTTCTTCACTTTAATATAGAGTCCACAATCAGTTTTTTTTTTGTTTCACAATTTCATAACCGAAAATAATACCACCTCAAAAAAGAAAAACAATTGAAGGAAATTCTATGGATTTGTTTGTTAAAAAGTTTAGATTCTGATCTTTACAGGTAAAGGTATCAGAAAAGAAAACCATAAGACGCTCTGAAATTTACTCTTGGATCCTTTTCAATCTAGAAATTATTTTCAATTTAATAAAATTAATGTAAAAGATTTAAACCTCAAGCTCAAATCATAATCACAGATAGCAAGCTAAGTGAGAGATATGTTAGTCTAGTTAAATAGAGTTGGAATTCACAGCGCCTGGAATAAGTTGCAGAAATTCTGATGGACCATTGAGTGCCCTTGCATTCATGACAGACTGCACACACACACACACAATCTCTTCATTAAATTTTCTTATGTGATGAAGAAGAATTAGTTAGCAGAAATTATGGTCATGATAATTACGCGAGATCGAGATTAGCTTGAGGCAGATCTTGTTGAGTTGCAGCATCTGTTTCCAAATTATTGTCCACTCCTTCCATGATGTGAATATTATGGGGGCTTCTACCAATCTGTATCATGTTTAGAATTTCCTTGTGGTCAAAAGCAAATGAAGTATTATGATGGCAATGAGAATATGAGTAGGACAGCCTGTTACCTTTTTCACTAGATTAGCATTTTCCACTATAAGTGATTTTTCCTGCGTCACAAATGAAATCATCAGCCATTACCAAAACAGGCGTCAATACAATTGTTCTCAGAAAGGAATTTACAACAGTTCTCTTTATGCAGGGTATATCAATGCCAATTAAAATGTAAAACATGACGAGCAAATCAAACAAAGATGAAAAGTGATGTTCAACAAATGTAAGGCATATCATGCTCCAAAAATCAAACAAAGATGAAAAGTGATGTTCAACAAATGTAAGGCATATCATGCTCCAAACTTCAATCTCGTTGAATTTTGGATTTCCTTTCAAAGTAAAATTGATTTCAAAGACGTCAAGGGCTACTTTGTATATCAATTTTCTAGTCAGCTGAGAATAAACAATCTAATTATATTTTATAAATTTTTATTTCTAACAAGCAGTATGTTTAAACTACAACTCATTTCATAATATATTATTTAGTGATAACAATTTATACTTAGGTTATAATCTTAGGGCAGGTTTCTATTAGGTTGTTTAATTTATTTTGGCTAGAAGTCATATTCAACTTATTTAGAAATTATTTGTATAAATAACATTTCATGCAGTTAAAATTTTAAAAAATAATGAAGGCAGATGTTAAAAAAGAGGAAAAAAATTGTAAAGTCATACGGGAGTTATGGCAATATGCAGCTGCTTATTTCCAACCCCTCTTATTTTCAATTCTTAAACAGTAGTTCCTCCATTAGGGAAAGATTTCAAATTATCTTTTTCCAATAATTAAAAATTTGCATGGGAACACCCAACTGCTTAAATTTAACCAAAAATAAACTTAAGCAACTACATGGGGACATGGAGTTATAGAGGTGTTTTCTAAAATATCTGAACAGATGTAGATAATTTTTTGGAGCTTTTATGAGTGAGGGATCTTATAGATTTAGTAATAATTGATAAGCTTAAAATTTTCAGCTCTAAAATTTCAGATTTAACAATAAAGAATGTTAAATCTACAATTATATAGCAAAATCTAAAAAAGTTATTGACTAAGTTTTAAAAAATATAGATGAATGATTTGTGGCAGCAAAATTTTAGAAAGTGAGTGCGGAAACTTTTAGAAATCTAAACTCTAAAAAGTAGTGACTCCTATTTTCTTGCACCAGATTCTAAATTATGTTGTAACATAAGACCTGTTAGGGCAGGTCCCCATGCCATGCTTTTATGAGGACATGGAATTATAGAGGTGTTTTCTAAAATATCTCAACAGATGTAGATAGTTTTTTGGAGTTTTTATGAGTGAGGGATCTTATAGATTTAGTAATAATTGATAAGCTTAAAATTTTCAGCTCCAAAATTTCAGATTTAACAATAAAGAATATTAAATCTACAATTATATAGCAAAATCTAAAAAAGTTATTGACTAAGTTTAAAAAAATATAGATGAATGATTTGTGGCAGCAAAATTTTAGAAAGTGAGTGGGGAAACTTTTAGAAATCTAAACTCTAAAAAGTAGAGACTCCTATTTTCTTGCACCAGATTCTAAATTATGTTGTAGCATAAGACTTGTTAGGGCAGGTCCCCATGCCATGCTTAGCTTATTTTAGTTGGAAGCCCAACTTATTTAGGAGTTATCTATGGTGGTCCCCATGCCATGCTTAGCTTATTTTAGTTAGCAACCCAACTTAGTTAGCAGTCTGACTTATAACACAAGTAAGAGAACAAACCCTGTAGGCTAGTCATCCATAAATTGCCTAGAACACCAACTCAACACAATATGTGGCACCAAAAGAGATCAACCACTAACATGTGGACCACAAAGAAATGTTCCATGAACATCCAAAAACACTTCCAAATACTTCTTTCACACTATCATACCAGAAACAACCACTGTAAACCAAACAGAGCCAAAACACTTAATTCTAGAAGCACCAAATACACAACCATGAGATAGAACATTAATAAACCCACTTACGATAATTACCAACACATTAAAACTAAATTGAGATACTACACAAGCATTGAGAGCACCCTCACCAAGCTGCAGGAGAAAAAACATCAATGCAGAGAAATGTAGAGCATTTTTTGGACCAGTCCAAACAACCAACAAAACTGCCAATACACTATAAATACCAAAAACCTCCTTGCAACATAGGTGACCTGAAAAGATAGGAGTGCAACATCCACAGAGCACAAACAAAAAATCCCAAACTACAAGATTATATCTTCAATAACAGAGGAATGTAGAGCATTCTCCCAAATAGTCTTCAAGGCAACTTCTTGAAGCAAAAACTTTCACCAACTTGCGGAGACCAAAAATTCCTTGTAGCAACACATACTTTCTTAGAAACAACAGGAGAAAGAACACAACATATTAGAGACCATCAACAACATCTCTCCAACTTTAGCATTACTTCTAATCCTCATCTTAATATATCATCATGATATTATCTCTGCTAAGAAAAACCATACTCAATACATTTTTACTTGCCATCAAACAAGGTATGACATCGAACCATGAACATCAGAAACATCAAAGGGATGACATCCAACCATGAACATATCATCAGAGAGTATCAACAATATACAAATGAAAGCACCATTGATAGCCCAAATTGAGTATAGAAACAAGCATCAATGACAACCAATGTTCAACACCAAGCATTCTCCCAAATAGTCTTCAAGGAAACTTCCTAAAGTAGAAACTTTCACCAACTTGTGGATACCGAAACTTCCTCATAGCAACACATACTTTCTTAAGAATAGTGAGAGAGAGAACACAACATATTAGAGACCACCAACAAAATCTCTCCAACTTTAGCATTACTTCTAATCCTCATCTTAATATATCATCATGATATCATCTTTGTTAATAGCAACCATACTCAATACATCTTTACTTATCATCAAACAAGGAATGGAATCCAAACATCAACATCAACAACATCAAAGTGATAACATCCAACCATGAACATATCATCATAGAGTATCAACAACATACAATTGAGAGCACCACAACTGAAAGCATGTTGAAAACGTTCAAATGATCAACAACAGACCCTCCCTCCTGCATTTTCAAATTGTACAACTTCTTCCTCAAGAACAATTCATTTACCAAGGACTTGCCCTGATAAATAGCTGCCAGTCTTTTCCACAAGGAAGAATGGATCTTTTCTTGAACATTGAGGAAAGAGCGAGTTTATATGATGTATCGCCTTTGAGTTTCATGCATGATCTTTGCATTTTGCGAGGTTTCCACAACTCTGGTACTGCCATTGAATTTCACGATTTCAATCTTTCCTTAGCGATCTTTGCAATGCTTATCCTTAATTGGTCTGCATTCTGAAATCCCCGAAATAAATTTTGCAAACCCAGCATTACCCACGAGTGCACAGCTTCCAAGAGCTCATTACCACTGAAGGAATTAGAGTCTGAAACCAAGCTCCTCACTGTAATCGGAAACACCGAGGGGAAGAATGTAGGGGGTGTTATTTTCAATTACAGTCCAATTAAGATACTCATGAAAGAAAATAATTGAAACAAAGGAATTAACATACACAAATGAACACCAGATTTACGTGGGAAAACCCTTACGGGAGAAAAACCCACCACACCAAGAAAAGCCTCTTTGTATTATAGTAAACAAAATTACATATAGAGTTCAGACTTAACTTTATGATATCAATTTACAGCAGCAGATTCAATGATCAACCTTGTACAAAACATCCCAGTTACAATGCTCTCTAAATTGAATTCACACACACTGATCACACATCAAACTATTCATCTAATTGAACACCATCTTCGATTTCAGAGTATATCCACGTCGTTCATGGTTTGTTGATCTTCCTCACAAGAACGGCTGCACCAGTCCAACTACTAGTGGTTCCCATTTTGCTTCTCTGATTGGTCGAAAACAAACCACGTAAGATAGTCATTCGATCAAGGCATTCAAACTGTGTCACATGTCGGTGAGACACTAGGCCGTGTCTCCCCGATGCCACAATGTCTGGCTGTCGTTATCGCCCAGAGTCATCACCATCGGCAAGAGTCATATTGATTCCAAACCTATCGCCCAGACTCATTCTGTCGCTAAGACATCATATCGATATCCACTACAGAAGCATCGGCCAGACTATCGCTATCGGCGAGAGGTCATACTGAACGCAAATCCATCTTGTGCAGATCTATCGGCGAGACAAGTGCTATTGGCAAGAGTTCTCACCGAGAGCACTTGCCTGTTGGAAAGAGAAGACTTATCATTAAGACTTCACACTGACGTTATAGACCCATTGGCGAGACCACAACTATTAGCAGGAAATCATAGCGAAAACACCAGCCTGTCAGCGAAACCACATCCATCGGCAAGAGTTCTTACCGAATGCAAATCTGCCAGCCAAGAGTTTCCCCGAAGACATCCTTGTGAATAACTGTCGGCGAGACATACACTGTCGGGATGAGTCATTCTGAAAGTTCACATCTCTCCCCAACTCCATTCATCGCCAAGAGTCTCCCCGATGTCCAATAGAAACCAAACCATCGACAAGAGATCTCCCCGGGCGAAGAGAGGTAGGAAAACTCACAACGATCGAAATGTCTTGCCGATGACTCCCCTCGGCAAGACAAAAACAATGTCTCGACGACCTGAGCAATTCCAAGATTTAGAAAACTGCTGCTAGTCAGTAAGACATTAAGAGGGTCTCACCAACTTTTCTCTTTCAGGAGTTTCATGCCAGTAAGATTGAGGCAGGTTTTCCAACAAAGTACTTTATGATGCTAATTGATGATTTTTTGAGGATGCCATGGGTTAATTTATTAAAAGAGAAATCAAAAGCATTTGAGAAGTTCAAAATATTCAAAGATTTGGTAGAAAATGAGATTGGTTGTACAATGAAATGTTTAAGATCTAATAGAGGCGGTGAATTTACTTCTAATAAGTTTGAAGAATTATGTGAAAAACATGGAATTAGGAGACAATACTCGGTCACAAGGACTCCTTAGCAAAATGGATTTGTTGGAAGAAAGAATAGATCAGTTTGGGAAATGCCAAGGACAATGTTGAGTAAAGCTAAGTTGCTTGATGTATATTGGAGAGAAGTTGTTCATATCGCAGTCTACATTCTGAATAGAGGACAAATAAGAGTGAATAATAGTAAGAGACCTTATGAACTATGGAAAAGTAGACCAACATCAATCAAACATTTTAAAATATTTGGAAGTAGATGCTACATCAAAAGAGATGAAGATAAGTTAGGTAAGTTTGACTCAAGATCTGATGAAGGTATATTTCTTGGTTATTCAACTAGAAGTAAGACATATAGGTGCTACAATAAAAGATTGAAGATGATTATAGAAAGTGTTAATGTAAAATTTGATGAGATGCTACACTATAAGTTTGCATAAGAAGATGATGGCAGTGATTTTGATGGATTATTTTGCATTAGTAAAGAAATATAAAAAGTGAGTCTGAAAGATCAAATAACAAAACTTCAGAAAGGTATTGTTCAAATAGTCAAATTATTGGGGATAAAGACAACAAAGTTCTAACCAAAATAAGGTTAGCAAGGATGAATGATCAAGTACATTTTTCTCTACTATCCAAAATTAAGCCAAAATATTTTACGGAAGTTAGCAAGGATGAGAATTGGATAGAAGCAATGAAAGAAGAAATGAATCAAATTGAAAAGAATGAGACTTGGGAACTTGTTCTAAGGCCTAAAGACAAAAATGTTATTGGCACAAAATGGGTATTTAGAAATAAATTGAATGAAGATGGAAATGTGATAAAAGATAAGGCAAGATTAGTCTACAAGGGTTATGCTTAAGTGGAAGGTATTGAATTTGAAGAATTTTTTTCTTTGGTAGCTAGATTTGAAGCAATTGAGATGTTTTTGGTATTATCTAAATTCAAGAACTTAAAAGTATATCAGATGAATGTCAAGTCAGCAATTCTCAATGGAGATTTAGAAGAAGTTTACATTGAGAAACTAAAAGGATTTCAGTTGTCTAAGGCTTAGGATTTTTTTTTGCAAATTGAGGAAGACACTATATGGACTCAAACAGGCTCCCAGGACTTGGTATTCAAGACTGGATAAGTATCTGTGACAAGGATTCAAGAAAGGTATTATTGATAGCAATATATATATATATATATATATATATATATATATATATATATATATATATATATATATATATATATATATATATATATATATATATATATATATATATATATATATATATATATATAATTAAAATGTGATCATCAGTTGATTGAATTTGTTTATGTTGATGATATTATTTTTGTTGGTAGTAAAGACAAAATATGCAAGGTGTTTGCTAATGAAATGTGAAAAGAATTTTAAATGTCCATGCTTGGTGAGTTGTCATTTTTCTTGGTTTCCAAATCTCTTAGTTAGACAAAGGTATATTCATATCACAAACAAAGTATGCCAAATAAATGTTAAAGAAGTTAAATTTGGAATATTGCAAACTAGTTAGTACACCTATGGTTATTGGATGCAAGCTCAATTAGGATGTTGAGTCCTCTATAATAAATCAAATTTTTTATAGATTAATGATTGGAAGTATATTATATGTAATTGCATCTAGACCAAAAAATATACAAGCTATGTGTATAGTTGCAAGATTCCAAGCTGCACCTAAAGAGACACATGTGAAGGAAGTAAAAAGGATCTTCAAATATTTGAAAGCTACTATGAACTATGGGGTGTGGTATCCAAGAAGAAAAAACTTCAAATTGACAACATATACAAATGAAAATTGGGTTGGAAGTATTGATGACATGAAAAGAACTAGTGGTGGTGCATTCTTTCTCAAAGATAGTCTTGTATCTTGGTTGAGAAAAAGTAGGATTCAGTGTCCTTATCTACTATAGAAGATAAATAAATTATAGCAGTATCATGTTGTACTCAGGTAATTTGGATGAAACAAACATTGAAGGATATATAAATTAAATATAATGAACCCAATTTGACCCTTTGTGACAATACAAGTGGAATCAATATTTTAAAGAATTTGGTAATGCACTCTAGGACAAAGCATATACCAATCAAGTATCATTTTCTATGATAAAAGGTTATAGATAAAGAGGATATATTGGATTATGTCGAGACAAAAAAAAGCATTGCGGATATCTTTACTAAACCTCTCCCAAAGGAAACGTTTGAGTATCTTAGGCATATGTTGGGAGTAATATCTCCCTCCTCTTAACTCTTAAGAGGAAGTATAGGTAGAAGGGGAGTTATTCAATGACTCAATAATGAATCCCCAAGGTGTTTGCAAGTGGAGGAGTTGATCATAACTCTAAAATTGATTTCAAAGAGTCTCAGTTGAATTGTAACTCCCTGACATAAATAACATAGATAGTTTGCAACACAGTGTGGTAAGGTACAAGTATATGGACAGCATAACATAGGGTGAGAAAGTGTAAAATAGTGTTTTAAGGGTCACTTTTCTATTGATGATATAATCTTTGGAGGAGATGAAAGTATGTGCAAGAAACTTGTAGAGAAGATGCATAATGAGTTTGAGATGTCTATATTTGGGGAGATGAATTTCTTCCTTGGACTTCAAACCAATTGGACAAAGAAAGGAATATTCATATCACAGTCCAAGTATGTCAAGGAAACATTGAAGAAGTTTGGGATGGAAGACTCTAAACCGGTATGTACTCCAATGGTTACTGGTTGAAAATTGAGCAAGAATGATGAATCTCGTAAGGTTGATTAGAGAAAGTATAGATCAATGATTGGTTGAATGCTATATCTAACTGCTACTATATCAGATATCATGCATGCATTTTGTCTTGTGGCTAGATTTCAAGAAGATCTGAAAGAGTCACATGTGGTAGAAGTAATGAGGATATTTAGATATTTGAAAGGAACTATGGAACATGGTTTGTGGTATGCAAAGGATACTGATTTCTCTCTAAGTGCTTATACAAATGCAAATTGGGTAGGTTGTCTAGATGGAAAAAAGAGTACAAGTGGTGGTGCTTTATTTCTTGGAAGTGGGATAGTGTCTTGGCTAAACAAGAAGTAGGATTTGATATCATTATCTATTGTAGAGGAAAAATACATTGCTGCAATATCATGTGGCACACAGGTGTTGTGGATAAAGAAAACTGAAGGATATTAGAGTGGTATATGATGAATCAATTTCTATCTTTTGTTATAATACTAGTGCTATTAATATTTCAAAGAATTAGGTAATGCATTCAAGGATAAAACATATTTCAATCTAGTATCACTTTTTGAGAGAGAAGGTTGTAGAGAATGAGGTGAAGTTGGAGTATGTGCCTACTAAAGATCAAGTTGTAGATATCTTCAAAAAGGCTCTTCCTAAGGATACTTTTGAGTATCTTTGGGAGAAGTTAGGGGTTATTTCCCCTCCTTTCAAATAGATGCATAATGATATACATATGTCCAGTGGATTTCAAGATTTATTCCTTTTTCTGGACTAATGTTGGTGGCCACTTCTCAAGGTGAGTAGGTTGTGGTATTGTTGGTTGTTGCAATCAAGGGGAGTAAGTGTTGTCATTGTGTGTTGGTTTTTTCCTTTGAATCCTTATCAAAGGAAGTGAAAGCTGAGGTTGCATAGTAGTTGTTGTGCCTTATAGGTGTTTCCTTTAGGGGAGATAAAGTATGTGTGTGATTGATGTCAAAGGGAAGCAAAGAATAAAAGATATGTTTTTCTCTTTGCCATTTATGTCAAAGGGGGAGAGAGAGTTAACCAAAAAAAAACATGAAGAAAGGGGAGAGAAGTCCTCTGAAATATAAAGTGTCAAAAAGAGTAGGTGCTTGTGTAAGGGGGAGTTGTGTGCACTATGGTGCAATATATGAGTTGGTGATCAGAGCTATTGTTGTTTTTGTTTTTGATGGTTTTTCCATATGTTGCCATCAACGAAAAAAGGGGGAGATTGTTGGAATTTTGTGCTGTAATTTATGTTAATAGATCTTTGTTGTTGCGTTGATGTCAACCTTTGGAGATGATTTGATTGGTTGCATTATGTTGTTATTAGTAGTATCACTGATTTCAACCTCTATTGTTGCTTTGATGAGTATGTGTCTATGGATGTTCAACCTCTTGTGTGGGTGAGATTATAAGAAGGTGTTCTAGATGTTGAGATTGTGTTTGTGGTGCTTGGTTTCCAAGTGATTTTGAGAAAATCTGAATAAAAAAGGAAACAGTATGGTAAAGAGTGTTCAGTGTGGCAAAGTAGTGTTATGGTTTTTGCTCCACATTTCTTTTGTATTGAAGATCTACTTATGTGGTTTGGACATGTTGATCAGAGGTGTTCATAGGTGTTATATCTAGAGTTTCTTGTTCTCTATCATTGTGCATAGAAAGTTGTGTTCACCAGTGTGTGAATTATGTAAGCATTGTTGTCTAGGAGAAATGGTTTTTCTCCACATTTCTTTGCAGTTTGGTTTCTGGTCTTACAGATCTGGGAGTGTACTTATATTACTCATATCTATCTTTATTTTGAGTTGTTTTTGGTTTGGTGCTCCGCAAGGTTGGATTCATGTGTTGTAGTGTGTGGAAGATTAACTAAGTGTACATGATGAGTATGATCTTCAAGTGAAAGTTGTTATGAAGGATTTGTTAGATTTCAGGATATTGATGGAATATTCCAGATTGTGTCAAAGTGTTTTTTATGGTCCATGAGTCATCTTCGGATCAGTTGAAGTGTGCACTTAAATGATTAATGGTGTTAACATAGGTTCAACTAAACTTGGGTGTTTACACTATTTACGAATGTGCTTTCATGTTTGTGGAAGCATGGTGTAGTGTGCATGTGTGGATTTAGGTCTGAGTTAAGGTGTGATGTGGTTCACCTTCATTCCTCTCCACCTTGGGAATGATTTGGTGCCAACCTAATTTGTATTTTCCCATTTGAGGTGCATAGATGACCATGTAAATTATTTTCAAGGTTGAAGATGGTATATATATGTGATGAATTGATGAAGGATGAAAAGGTAGAGTGTGTGATGCAAAGTGTTGAGATGTAAAGTACAAAAGTGTGAAATGCAACGTGAGATTTAATGCCTAAGACTACTAGAAGTAGAGAGCAAAAGGTGTCTACATTCTATAGAGCGAGTGTGAATGTTCTGGCGAAGTAGTGGTGGAACTTTTATGTTACTCTAAGATGGATTTCTCATTGTAGCAATATTTTTTCTTTCTAATCTGGCAGTGAGCCCTCCAATAGTGAGCCTATTGTATTCGGTGTTGCTATTACTTTATATTGTGAGATAATCCTCACCATGGTTTTTCCCTTCTTGGGTTTTCCACATAAATTTAGTATTCTCATGTGTTTGAAAGTGTTTTCATTATTGTTTCAAATGTTTATATTCTAATAATTCATGATAAGGGTTTAAGGATTAATGTAGATCTAAATGTTAATGAGGTTTTGATATTTTAATGTACAAATAATTCACCCCCCTCTTAGTTGTCCTATGCATTCAACATACCAAGCCTAAGAAACCTAATTGAGGCCATAGAGAGACTTCTAAAGTTAACAAACTAGTGAATGATCCTAAATAAACCCTTGTGGTTGTTCCATGCATATTTCCTCTTAAAGGTCATTGTAAAGAAATGAACTCTTCACATTCGTCTGATAAACCTCATAATGGTGGGATGAAACTATTGCAAGAACAAGTTATACAATTGATAAATAGCACAAACATATAAAAATTAGTCAATCTCGAGAACCTAGAAGAATCCTTTGGTGACCAACTGAGCCTTATGCTTGTCAACTGACCCTATGTATAAAAAAATTGTTCAATAGATCCACTTGCATCAAACAAGTTTCCTTGCCTTAATAAGAGAGATTAGATCCCATCTATGGTTCCTTTACAAGGAATTGAACTCTTATTTCATGATAGCATCCCACTTGGGGATACCAAAAGCTTCCTAAGATGACCATGAGTAAAAAGCGAAGACAATAAAGAGAAGTGGATCTTTGTTAAAAATGCAACCTTGTCCTTTTAGTATTTTAAAAATCCCCAACCCAATCACCTACTCACTACAATATATGATAAGTACAAAGAGACCCATTGGTTTGATAGTCTAGATGAGAATAATCAAATTTTGAATGATGACTTGGAGAGGAAGGTGAATCCTCATCCCCATTATCAAAATTTGAAGTGGAGGAAGAAGACCCATCCTCAAGATTTGTAGGATTAATATTCTCAAAATAACTATCATCATGATGCAATGCCTCTACTGTGATGGTTTATGGAGAAGTGATGGGAACATAATCTACTGAGGGGGGAGTGAATCAATAGATCAAATCTAATTAAAACTCTTAACTCAAATACACATATCATAATATAATCACAATCACTAACTAAGCAACATCAGAAGTACACATTCACACAAGAGAACACAATATATACATGAAAACCCAAGATGGGAAAACCATAGTGAGAATAGTTTCTTGGATCTATTGTCCAAATCCAATCTCACAAAGCAAGAATATAACAAGTGAATTTTGCAATATGAAGTAGGCACCAACC
>VDFB02153126.1:0-14756 GCA_007258455.2 Sequoia sempervirens | reverse complement strand
GACACGTGGCAGTCCGTACGCTCAGTCAGCATTGAGGTGGCAGTCTAGTCAGCTTGACACGTCAGCATCTCGGGTGAATAGGAGCACGACACGTCATCTGCCTCATCAGCATTTGTAGCGAATGATAATCTGACACGTGTCCCTGTGAATAGTCTTCGGCGGTCGAGGAAGTTAAGTTTGTTTTAACAAAATTTGTTAGGGGATTCGACCCCGAGATCTTCTCCCCAAAGGGCTCGGCCGGTAGCCGTTGCACCCGCGAACAAACACCTATCTATACTTACCCATCGGGTTTTGTTATTGTTTTAAATTGTTGGTATGGAGGGGTAAAACATGGTCGACGGGGTTGGAACCGCCGACCACCGTTTTAACAAAAGATATATCCACCGTTGAGCCCGCGTGGCTTGTCTAATATTATATAGGGTTCGGTTTATTTTGTTGTGTTTTTTGAACCGAATCCATAACCAAATTGCTAAATAAGCCAAAATAAACCAAAACCACCCCTAATAACCTGAACCAAAAGCCAAATGGGGATACCAGAGGAGTTATACAAGTTGTTTTGGGAAGATATGCATTTATTTTTATGGTTAAGCCTAATTAGGCAGACTTTTTGTATAAAAGGAGGGGTGTAGGCCTTGATTTTCCAAGTCCAGGTTGAGATAGCGAGAGAATGCTCGGGAGATTGAAGATGTTTCTGCACATCAGAGTAATGACATGCTGCTGAATGCTTGAAGGAGATAGTCTTGAAGCCATTGTAATTGAATTTGGAGCTAATCGGATCGGTCCTCCATTGGAGAGGGACCCGAAGACGTAGTCCTTAGGGACGAACTCCGTTATCAATTGTGGTTTCGTCTCTCTATTTCTTCTCTCTTTCTGTTCAGTTCATTATCTTGGCATTTATTTATTTTATGTTCATTTATTCATTTGAGCATTTAATTATGTAATCATTTATATTAAGTGTTGTAATAATTGATCTTTTACGTTACGCATTTTGTAAGCATTTAGTCCTAGATCCTATATAGATCAAGTTGGTATCAGAGCTTTGTGTGTGGCTTGTATTGCAATTTGAATGCTAATGAGATCCAGGTTGCAACGAGGCGAAGCAGAACTCGAAGAGTACAATCCTGAAATCGGAAGACGAAGAGTTAATCAACCGTCACAGATGGAAGAAAAAGAAGGTGGACAAAGTTCAGAGCTTAGTGTCAAGGATTTCCAGAAGCTATTTCTTGACATGAAGGCAATGGTGGATGAACTTTATGCTGAAAAGAAGAAGAGTGAAAAGGGAGATTCTTCAAAGCACAAGAAGCAGAAAGACACAGAGGGGAAAGCTCCAGAAATTCCTTCCCCTCCTTCTACTCCCCCTTCTTCTCCTCCTTCTTCTCCTCCTTCTCCTCCTTCTCCTTCTCCTTCTGCTAATGTAAATCCATTTAAGAGCAAATCTAAGCCTGTAATTAAGCTTGATGTAAAATTTGAGTTACCTAAATACAGTGGGGAGTTAAATGCTGAGAAGTTAGACGATTGGGTCCAACAAGTAGAAGTATACTGTAGGATACAAGGCCTAGTAGAAGATGCTTCTAGGATTCAATTAGCAACTCTCCGGTTGGGAGGTACAGCTCTCACCGGGTGGGAGAGTAAAACTCGTGAAGAAATTGCTCGCCATGGTCAAGTTAATATGTCTTGATGGAGTTTGTTGCTGCCCTTAGGAAACAATTCCTACCCTCTTTTAGGTTACATGCAACAAGCTAACCAAGTGAATTGGCAACCTTTAGGCAAGGTAAGGGGCGGGCCCCGTCTGTGAGAGCACTCATGAGTTTAGAAATCCGCCATTGCCTAAATGTTCCCTTTGTATACCCAAGAGCATAATACTTAAGAGTATTGGTGGTTTACACCTACCTGTATAATGTATTTTGATGTTGAGTCCCAACAATCTAGACGAGGTGTCTGTTCAAGCTACTCATTTAGAGTCAAGGGGTAAGAATACTTTTAGTGATAACTTTTCCAAGAAGCCATCTAAGTTTGAGGGTAAGTCTAAAGGGAAAGAAAAAGACAAAGATAAAGGCAAAGGGAAGAAAACAGCTACAGCTAAGAAAGAGGGTGAGAAACCTATGTGCTCCCATTGCAAGAAAGAGGGGCATGATGATTCGAGATGCTGGAAGCTTCATCCTGAGTTGAGGCCGAAAAGATATGGAGGTAATAAAGGCAAGCAGAAGACTACTGCAGTGATTCAACAGGATCTTGGTTCAGACTCCGGAGATGAGACAAAGATTGTTGCTACCGGAATCCAAGGTAAAGGGAAAGGTATATCTCTCTCATCTGATGCAAGTTTTTCTAATGCCACAAGGCAAGCACAAGTAAAGAATCTCTAAGGTTGATAAGAAGAAATGAATACTTATATATCTCGCGGTTGTAACAAAACACACCAAGATTCACTCGCTTGATAATGTGTTCACAAGTCAACTTAATATCTGAAGAAGTTGTAAAGAAACTTAATTTGGCTACAACACCTCATCCGAAACCATATCCACTTGGATGGGTTTGCAATGATGCACAATTAAAAGTAACTAAACAGTGTAAATTGAGATTTGCTATCACTGCAAACTTTGTAGATGAGGTAGAAGTAGATGTGGTCCCTTTGGATATTTGTGGGCTTGTGTTAGGAAGTCCTTATCTTTATGACAGAAAGGAAATCTTTTATAGGGGAGAGAATAAGTATCATCTTTTTAAAGATGGGGTAGAATACATTGTACGGGCACATAAGGTGAAGACTAATCTTACACTAGTTAATGCTGGTCAAATGAAGAGGTTGGTCAACTCAAGTAAAAACTTTGTACTAATGCTTGTAAAAGCCAAAGAAGATGATAAATCTGAGGCATTCAAGGGGTGTGACCCAAAACATAAAACTGAAATGGTCAAGATTATTTCCGCTTATGATGACATGTTTCAGGAACCGAAGGGGTTACCACCCAAGAGAGAGATACAGCATGAAATCCAGTTACAGCAGGATGTGCCACTTCCTAATATCGGCATGTACCGTTTATCAGTTATGCAGAATGATGAAATTAAAAAGCAAGTTCAAGAGTTGGTGGAAAAAGGAGTAATTCATCCTAGTACTTCACCTTGTGGTTCTCCAATTGTCTTGGTTCCAAAGAAAGATGGAACTTGGAGGATGTGCATCGACTATCGTGCCTTGAACAAGATAACGGTAAAGAACAGGTATCCTCTTCCCAGAATAGATGATTTACTTGATCAGTTAAAACATGCAGTTTACTTTACTAAGTTAGATTTGAGAAGTGGTTATCATCAGATAAGAATTGCAGAAGATGATATCTGGAAGACTGCATTTAAGACAAAACAGGGACTGTTTGAATGGTTGGTTATGCCTTTTGGGCTTTGTAACGCACCAGCTACTTTTATGAGAGTCATGAATGATGTCTTTCATTCCTTTATTGATGATTTTGTCATAGTCTATCTAGATGATACATCCTTGTATTCACGAACTTGGGAAGATCATGTATACTGTAAAGAAAGCCCTTGACGCTGAGAAAAGAAAACTCTATGTAAAGATGTCTAAATGCTAATTTTGCTAAGACATCCTTAGTGTAAATTTAGGCTAAGGTCAGAGGGAGTGGTCAATTGAAAGTAGACCCTGTGAAGGTTGAAGCTATTGTAAAATGGCCTAAGCCAAGTACAGTCACAGAGGTCAGAAGTTTCCTAGGTGCAGTTCAGTATTGGAGAAAATTTATTGCTAATTTCTCTTATATAGCATCACCATTGTACGTATTAACCAAGACAAAAAAGCAACTTTTCAGTGGGGAGGTCCACAACATAAGGCTTTCGACACTTTGAAGGGAAAGTTGAGCACCGCACTAGTTTTGGTCTTACCAGATCTACATCAACCATTTGAGATCAAGATAGATGCGAGTGGATTTTCCATGGGAGCAATACTCATGCAAGGAGGTAAACCAGTTTGCTACCACTCTGAAACTTTTTCAGGAGCAGTAAGTAACTATCCCACTTATGATAAAGAACTTTATGCTTTAGTTCAGAGTGTTAAAAATGGAAACATTACATAATGGGGAAAGAAACTGTAATCCACACTGATCACCAGCCACTTCAATATTTGCACTCACAAACTAAACTGCAACAAAGTAGGCACTTTCGGTGGATGGGTTTTCTACAACAGTTTCATTTGGTTATTAAGTATAAGAAAGGTACCCATAACAACGTAGCAGACATGCTCTCTAGACCTCCTATGATGAATGCTTTGATAATCCTTCAAAATAGTTCTATGGTTCATGAAAGTTTTCAGGAACAATATGCTAATGATGAGAACTTTAAGGATATCTATGCTGCTTTAATGAATGGTAAACATGTAGAAGAGAAAGACTATTATGTGCAGGATAAATTGTTATATCACTTGGGTAAATTATGTGTTCCAAAAGATGAACAAGCACAGGTGATTAGAGAAGCACATACCTCATTGATTGCAGGACACTTTGGGGTAAACAAAACATTGACTCAGCTGCAGAAATATTGCTATTGGCCTCGTATGCAAGAAACTGTAACTAAGTATATTAGAGGTTGTGTTATGTGTGCAACTAGTAAACCTAGTAACAGGAAATTGGGTTTGTACACACCTCTACCTGTACCTTCTCGTCCATGGGAAAGTGTGTCAATGGACTTTGTTGGGGGGTTACCTATGTCTAGGAAGGGACATGATTATTTGTATGTAGTAGTTGATCGGTTCAGCAAAATGTGTATCTTAATGCCTTGTAAAAGCAAGTCAACTGCTGGTGACAGCCTCATTAATACCTCAATTGTATGGGTTCATTTTGGGCTTCCTACTTCTATTATATCGGATCGAGATTCTTGATTCTTGGGGGAATTTTGGTCTACTTTATGGGAACTCATGGACACCAAGCTAAAGAAGAGTACAACCTTCCATCCAGCGGAACCGATGGGCCGGGCAGGAAGTTGCAAAGCAGGGCGGAGTTGCATCTCGGAAGATTACTACGGTAAACATCTAAGTTGTGGGATGAGAGTCTTCATTATATTGCAATACCTACAACCATGTAGCAAACTCTTCTACTAAGAGGTCTCCTTTTGAGACATGTTTTGGTTATGTGCCCAAGACACCGATGGATTTTGCTTTTGGGAAAGATGATGTTGAAGATGGACGCCATGATGCAGAGAAGGCTTTGAAGTTCATCTAGAAAGTCCAAGCAATTCATTAGGCAGTGGAAGCACGGTTGAAACAGAGCCAAGCAAAATACAAGGTTCGCCATGACAAGCATCGCACTGATCATCATTTTCAAGTTGGAGACAGAGTTTGGTTACATATCAGCAAGGAAAGGATGCAAGGTGAAGGTAAAAAGCTTAAGCCAATTAGGTATGGTCCTTTTGAGATCCTTGAGAAGATTGGTACTAATGCCTTCCGCCTCAATCTTCCTCCATACATGCATATTTACTCGGTTGTCAATGTTGAGAATTTGAAATTGTATGAGCCTCCAATGATCTTAGATGAAGTCTCAGACATTCAAGTTCCATCAGTTGATGACCTTTCACTAGAGTACATGTCAGAGTTGCCAGAAGATGTTATTCTCGACAGGAATGTCAGAACTTCACGAAGAGGAGATGTTGAGTACCTCAGAGTGGGCCTGAAGGGGATGCATCCAAGCAAAGCAAGATGGATGGAGATTGGTAAAGTGAGGGAACTTTACCCTCACTTACTTTCCAATTAATCAAGCTTTCGGAGGTCCAAAAGCTCTCCAGTGGGGAGGCCTGATCCGGGGGACAATTTTTTAGTGAAAATTGAAGTGTTCCCAATACTCTGAATTTTACTTCATCGAGGAAAGAATGATGTCACAGTTCCAACGCAACTTGAACGGGGCAAAAAGGACTCTGTTTGTGCAAGTTACGGCCAATCAAACTGGCTTCAGGGGCATCTAGAAGGCAAAAAATAATCATCTCAAAAATCAACAGAACCAGCATCATCACGAAGAGCTCGTCGAGATGATTCTGACGACGTTCGTTTTGTCGAAATCCGACGTCATATGCTCAAGATACAGGCAGTCAAAGTTTAGAGTTAATTTTTGGTATTTGTCACGGAATGATGACGTATTGATTATCCCGCGTCGCATGCGGATTCCAGCACATCGAAATTCAGCGTAACCGTTGCGCCCATAAGTCATCACGTATGGACCAATCATTGTTGACCGACACATGTCTGCTTGCGTACTGAAGTGACATGGCATCCCGTTTTCGGACGTGGCACCTAGTCGGCAGCGGCGATCCGATCAGCAGGGCGGCTTAAGCGTATGGATATCATAGTCGACGACGGTAAATCCACTTGGCGAATAGGGCGACCGTCATTGCACAGTGGCATTTGAAGTGAATGATGTCGGAACCGCGTGTCCACATGAATAGTCTTGGTCGAGGAAGTGAAGTTTGTTTTAACAAAATTGGTTAGGGGATTCGACCCCGAGATTTTCTCCCAAAATGGCTCGGCCAGTAGCCGTTACGCCCGCGAACAGACACCTAACTATATCTCTGCACCGGTTTGTTTTATTATTTCAATTTGTTGGTATGGAGCGGTAAAACGTGGTCGGCGGGGTTGGAACCGCCGACCACCATTTTAACAAACTGAAAGATCACCGCTGAGCCACGCGAGAGTTCTCAAATATATAGTGGCAGCGGTTGATTTTGTTATGTATTTTTAAGCCGAATCCATTAGAAATGGTTTTTAAGCCACAAAAATGTAAAACTACCTCCAATAATCAAAACCAACAAACTAAATGGAGATATCAGAGGATGATACGAGCTGATAGAGGAAGTTGAGCATTTAATTTGGTTGTTAAGCCTAATTAGGCAAATTTCTTGTATAAAAAGAGGGGTAGAGATGGGTTTTTCCCAAGTCCAGGTGGAGAACGAGAGAATGCTCGAGAGATGATTGTAATTGTTCCTGTACGTCGAAGTGATGCTGTGCTATTGATGTGCTTGAAGGGGATGATGCTGTCTCAATTGTAACTGATTTTGGAGTATAATCGGATCGGTCACTCCGTTGGAGAGGGACCCGGAGACGTAGTCCTTAGGGATGAACTTCGTTATCAATTGTGGTTTCGTCTCTCTATTTCTTCTCTCTTTCTTTCTCAGTTCATTATCTTGGCATTTATTTTATGTTATGTTCATTTATTCATTTGAGCATTTAATTATGTAATCATTTATATTAAGCGTTGTAATAATTGATCTTTTACGTTACGCATTCTGTAAGCATTTAGTCCTAGATCGTAAATAGATCAGGATAATAAAATCACTGGATGGCTGAGTTTCTGTGGATGTAGCCCATATTGGGTGAATCGCGTTAAAATTTTGTGTTGATCCTTTTTTGTGTTATTCTTCATTGTTATTTCTGGGTTATTTAATCTGCATATAATTGTTAATGTTTATTTCTGCAATCTTCCTAAACCCTAACAAGTACTTTGAAGCATTAAAAAGAGAATTAAATGGCTTATTTTAGCTTAATCATTATCAATTTTCACTAATAAGTCACAATAAATTTTGCTCACTTATGATCAAAACTATATGTTGATAATTACTATTAGTTTTAAAAGCCACATTTTTATATTGAACAAAGCAAAAAGGATTTACAACAATGGAGCCATGAAAAAGTATTTTAATTTAATTAGCTGAAGACTGAAGTACATACTACATAGCCAGCTTGGTCAAAAATCCACTAATCATGACAAAAAACTAGTCACAAAATACATATTACAAGTGTTGTTACATTGGACAATAAAATATAGACACAATTCATTACTAAAAAAATATGTAACAATAGTAGAGGCTCTCAACCGGGTTTTTGAGCAGAAGGTGAATCAAATTTAACAAAGTAACAACAAAGAAGAAAAGGGAATCACCCAAAACCTTCCTCCAAAACTCTAGACTCTTTAATGATTCATTTTTCGTATCACACAATAGACCACATCTCATATTAACTAGGGAAAGAGCCTACACTATAGAAGCATGCAATTCCACTTTGCAAAAGATTCCACCAACATGCGCTAACCCACTTTCAAAATTGTAATGCTCCATTGCCAACTCTAATGAAGAAATAGAGTAAATGAAAGGTTGCAAATAATGTATTGCTAGCATCTTCACCAAATATTTATTGAGCAAAATGTCCATGAAATTGGACGAGAAAAACAAAGTTACCTTAGAATATAGAGCACGAAGCTTGTTTTGAATCCATTCCATACCAACAATTATTCTTATAGCATCCTCAACTTGCACACAAGGAATTGTAAAAACCATACCTAGCTTTTGTCTATCATATGCATTATTGCTTCTTTTCTCCCAAAAAAATTTGGGTAGCATGACATCCCATGAGACTTCATATCACACTTAAATTGAGAATAGAGAAGAAAGAAAGCAAAGCCAAATACATTATAAATGATATGAAGAACATCAAGTTGGTGAAGTATATACAAAAGTGAGAATGAAGACAATGACATCAAATACTCGACACTTAACATTTAATTCACCACTTCTTGTGACAATATTATTTCAAAAAAATTGAGTCATGAATTTAAGTCATTTAAAAATTATAAAATGCCAAATATTGATATTTTAAAATCTAACGGTTCTGCTATTATTCTAAAGGTTTGAATTCACAAGTCTGGTGCTTAAGACATTTTCTTTTGGAATGAAACTACAATCATCCTACGATAACTATTGATCTTTGATGAACTTAGCATTGACTGTTGATTCTTTTTAGACCATTAACCATGAGCTAAAGCTTGGTCCCACTAAGGACAGATGTCACAATCTTGCATTACCATAGAAAATTGATGACATCACCTTCTCAGTAGTGTAGGTTCACGAGAGCCACCCGATCGTTAATTGCCGATCTCAACCGTTGATTTTCATGAACAAATATTTGTCACCTGAATTTGATACTCCACAAAACTGATAATTTCCTAGGTTGAGGTGTCAATCATCACAATGAATCCAAAGGCTTAAGTCATAACTTAAGCAACCTTCAACTGCCGATAGCCAGTCAATGATACAATATTATTTTGGGTGTCATGACTTTAAGTGATTTAATAAGTAATAAAATTTCAACCATTGATTCTTACAAATCTAACAATTCTAGTGTTATTCTGGAGGTTTGAATTCGTGAGTCTAGTGCTTTAGACATTTGCTTCCAGAATGTAACTATAGCCGTCCATCGAAAATTCATCAAACAGTTGTGGGTTATATTGATTTCCGCTGACATCTAGCTTCAGACATAATGAATATGTTGACACTTATCCCCATTCCAGAAACTTTATGAAGGAATTTTGATGTGTGGAAAATTTGTCCTAAAATAGAACAATATGTAGCATTTGATATTTTTGCCACCCACACTATGATTTATTATTGGCATACTAGTTTATTTCGCCAATGAATTTTTTTATTAGTTTAAGGTTATGTTTAATTCGCCATTGGTTTTTTTATTCATTTGAAAATAGGTTTAATTCACCAATGAAAATAATTTTTTTGGTTTGAAAACATTTTTGAATCGCTGACAAAAATATTTTATTTGTTTGAGCACAACTTTAATTCACCAATATAAATATCTTGTTGGTTTGAAAACATGTTTAATTCGCCAATGGAAATATTTTATTGGTTTGAAAATAGGTTTTAATCACCAATGAAAATATTTTATTGGTTTTAAAAAAAATACAATTCACTAGGATTTTCTATAGACTTCTACCAATTACAAAAGATTTGCCAATTGAGATTATTTTTTTCCCAAAAAATGAAAAATTCAGTAATAAAATTAATATTTTTTTTGGGAAGTATACAAGATTTGCCAAGATTTTACACATTCATTGAGGGGTGGGGGGTTCTTAAAGTTATCCTTGTATTCCATTGATACATGATTTACAATTTGTAATTGGTTACAATTTGCAAAATTTAAGTTGGTTTCAATCTCCAAATTCTTGATTACTCACTTCCTTACATGAATTATCACCTTCCTCTATATGGTGTAACCTATAGCTAGTTTTTTCCTTTATTTGTATACAATTGAAATACCAAATGAAATTTCCCATTTAATTTGTTCCTCCTTAGGATATGGTGCAACTTCTGTGCTCTTTGTTTTTATTTTTTTATGTCAATACTTACCCTTTATTCTCCTAGTCGCAACCAGCCATGGTTAATTCAACGCATATGTATTTTTATCTCATATCTTCCTCAACTCAACCTATAGCCGATTTCCCCTACCTACATCTCATTTTTTTTGCTTATCTCCCATGATATCACCCACAAACCCTCTTTTTATTTTTTCCATCCTCTCTCATTCTATATGCAACCCCTTATTTACTCTTCCACTTCCCTCTACGTAGCATAAAAAATCTTTGTATCCCCATTGCTAGCAATGCCTCCCTTCTACTTGGAATAGATTAATAAAATGTATATTGACAAATTGCTTATGCTTTCCTTTTGTCTTTGTACGTAATGATCCAGAGAAATTATCTTATGCAACCATGAAAATAAAATAAAATCCTTTTATCTTCGTCTAAAAAATCGATGAAAATGAAATAAATTGAATTAAAATAATGATATGACATTTCATCAAATGAAATGACAAAAATGTTGCCTTGTCTACTTTTTAAGACTAAAAAACCAAAACTGAATTAACAAAAAACAAAGTTGGAAATGTTTTTGTGTGATGCTAATTACACATTTTCCTGGGATGATCCTCCATCAGACACACCGGGTAGGAAATTTGTGAGCATAGGCTCACAAAGGTGGAGTTGAGTAGTTAAACTCCATCATTGAATTGTGTGCTCAAAATCAATTCTTCTTCCTCTTTTTCCAACACTTCATTGGAACTAACTTCATACTCCTCCAACAAATCTACTCACCATTCTTCCTTTCTCTTGTGGACTTGCATCCACCATGTGCCATCCTCCTCCACTAAATAATGCCTACTCTCCTCTCCTCCTTCATGGGATCCAACACACTACAAACTAACCACCTCCACCAAGTTTCATCTGCAACATCCACTAAAAAGTCTATATGCAAATATGTATTATCTAGACTCCAATCTACAACTACATCAAAATCTGCATTTACTACCTCATAGAAATAAAAAATTTCCATTTGCATGCTTTCTTCTTTCTACATCCTCTTCTACTTTTACCAAGGAAGATAAATAATCATCACAAAAAAAATTACCTCATTCTTTTCTACTATTCCAATATCTTTTCTTCATCTTTCATTGTAACATTCAAAAAATTATCTTTGTCTTTGTCATTTGCAACCTCTTCACATTCCATTGCTTCGCCGTCTTTAGTCACTGCTACTGCACTTGCATTGTCTTTCCCATTCTTTTCTTCTTATTTTTCCATGCCTTCCTCATGACATGTCTTTGTTGCAACTTCATTTACATTGATAAGAGTTGCTCTCACATCTTTCTCCTTCCATCTTAGGCTGCAACACTCATCTCCTCTATTCTTCTTTCTGCTGTTCTCTTTCAAGAGAACCTTCTTCTTGCTTCTCTTTTCCAATGCATCTAACTTTGCCTGATCTTTCCCCCTTCTTCATGGAGGACTTTTCCAAGTTTTTCACCAAAATTTTGGTTTTCCACTTCTTCCAAATATTGCTCCCAGAATAGAATTCTCACAAATATCCTCACGACCCATCCCATCTTCAGCTACTGCAATCTTCCATAGCTCACATCATAGGCTTTGTAATCTGCAAAGGAAAATTTCTTCATGGCTTCCCAACTCTTGATTGATTAGGGCTTCTCTCTACCTACAAAAATCCTCACACGAGCTCTCCTGTACCGCCTTCTATCCTCTACTTTACTCATTGGTCCTGGCATAGGCTACTTCACATTTGACACTCTACCTATGCACTCAGAACCTCTGGCTTCGATACCATTTGATGTGGAGAAAAAACTATCACTCTAGAATGTCACAAACAAATCTTTCACATGATTACATGATTTATGAACTGACACATCTTAATCTAACAGTTTCATTTGTCAATTAAGATAATTTCAATTAAGATAATTTCAATTTAAAAGAAAATTTCAATGACACCAAACTTTCAAAGCAATTATAGGTTTTCAAATTGATTTCTTATTCTATTGATACATGATTTACAATATATAACTACTTACAATTTGTAAGTTTTAAGTTGGTTTCAATCTTCGTATTCTAGGTTACTCACTTCCTTACAAGAATTATCACCTTCCTCTATATGGCGTAGCCTGTAGTCAGTTTTTTCCTTTATCCCTATACAACCAAAATTCCAAATGAAATTCTCATTTAATTTGTTCCTCCTTGGGATATGGCACAACTTATGTGCTCCCTATTTTTATTTCTTTATGTCAATACTTATCCTCTATTCTCCTACTCACAAACAACCATGGTTAATTCAATGCATATGTATTTTTATCTCCTATCTTCCGTAGCTCGACCTGTAGTTGATTTCCTTTGTCCACATCTTATCTGTTTTCCTTATCTCCTCTGTTAAAACCCATGACCCCTCTTTTTTTTTGCCAATCCTCTCTCATTCTATACACAACCCCTTATTTACTCTTCCACTTCCCTCTGCATAGCATTAAAACTCTTTGTATCCCCATTTCTATCAATGTCTCCCTTCTACCTAGCATAGATTAATAAAATGTATATTGACAAATTTCCTATATTTTCTCTTTTCCTTTGTACATAATACTCTAGAGAAATTGTCTTATGCAACCATGGAAATAAAATAAAATCTTTTTATCTTCATCTGGAAAATCAATGAAAATGAAATCAATTGAATTAAAATTACGATATGACATTTCATCAAATGAAATGATAAAAAACGTTTCCTTGTCCACTTTTGAAGATTGAAAACAAAAACTGAATCAATAAAAACTAAACAAAGTTGGGTATGTGCAGGATCATGGTGGGCCAAAAAGTGGCAATGAGGAAAAAAACACATCTTTCATTGACCCAAAAACACGAAAAAATACCGTGTTGACTTTTTTTAGGCTTGGGTGTCAGTACACACCATCAAAGCAAACACCAATCCTAGTTTTCCATATCGGATATCCGATTTGTAAAAAGTGTATATATACAAATTCTGTGGCTGTTTTAAAATCATTTGACAGTCAGCAACTCGCGGGCACATAGTGAGGAGGTTCTTTGCGTAACGGATATCCAATTTCGCCAATATCCGATTTGAAAAGGTAAGATTTTAGATTTTTATTTGCTTTGATTCAATTTTGAATTAGATTTGGGTAATTTCAATCAATTTTTTGTGGATTTTTCCTCAAAATAGGGTTTTTGATTGAATTTTTATGAAAATTTTGAGTTTAGAATGGATTTTGATTAAAAATGAATGTTTTTTTATAGATTTTGATTTAAAAATAGTGTTGTTTTTTTATAGATTTTGATTTAAAACTAGTGTTGTTTATGTATTTGTATTAAAAATTAGAGGATTTTATAGATTTTTGTTAAAAAGTAGGGTTTTTTTTAGTTTTTTTTTAAAAACTAGGGTATTTTTACAATATTTTCATTTATACTGTCTAATTTCAATTAGATTAATTAGTTTTTAACTTTAATCAGGCATTATGGCTGCTGAAAATGAAAATGCACAAATTCCAAATGATCCACCAGTTGAGAATGAAAATGCACAAATACCAAATGCTCCACCTCCACAACCATCAATTGAAGAATTAATTGGTGAAAAATTGCAGCAATTAAAGGGCATTTCTAAAGTTTATAAGAGACTCCCTCAATTATTTGAGATGTCAAACACATTGAAGGATATAATTAAAAATATAGAAACCCTCTCCACCCAACATAATGCCTTTCATTCATGGCGAGAAGACATGAGGGAATATTATGCATGTGGATTGTCTTATGATGATGTGAAAGATCTCAAAATAACCAAAGCCCAAATAGCCTCTTTATTTGTTAACCCCCACACTGGTTTTCCAGTTAATGTTAATAAACCAAAACTTTCTATAAAATGGTGCACGCATAGGGACATTGTAGATAACTTTTGGGATCGTTGGTGTATGGTTTTTGATAAACCACCGAACAACAATTGTGATATACCATTTTACTTTATTAAAAAATTATATGTTGATTTTGTGTTAGGGCATCATGTCAATTACTTTGACATTAAACCCTTCCAGGCCGTTGGTGGAGGTATGCCCCAGGATAGACCAGGGGCAGTTAGAGTAGTCCCGTGCCCATATGTTCTCCCTCCTCTTCCTCTGCCACCTCTAGTATATCATCCAAATATTATGCAGGATGCGGCCACACAAACTATCCAGGCTATTCACTCTTTGAGTGGCCTTTTGGTTTCACATGCTTCTATAGTAGCTCAGCCACATTCTGGTGATGTTGGCGATGGTTCAAGTGCTACTACGTCATCCTCGTCAGGTCCACATATTTGTGTACCACATAATTGCTCCATGTGTCGCTAGATATGCTTGGGTCCTCTTGGATAGCCCGCATAGCATCCCTTGGACACTTCTGATTATGACCTCCATAATGTGGACATTATATATCAGACTCAGGGGAGTGGAGCACACCCTACAAAGTCCTCTCTTGCTAGAGAGGGGGACATTGGAATAGTGACACAGGTAAGATTTAAGTTGTAAATTCATAACTTGCTTTTTTTAAAAAATGAATATTAATAAGAGATAGTATAATGTACTAATATTTATTTACATGGTATATTTAACAGTTGATGTCTAAGGAGGAGCC
>VDFB02153125.1:57356-99385 GCA_007258455.2 Sequoia sempervirens | reverse complement strand
CCACCTAATTGCATTTATGGGCACATTCATCAAAATGTTCACATCCTTTTTGTTAGGATTTAGGTGCCATCAACCTTGTAAATCCCTTAATTAATTATTCTCCTAATTTTTTTTCTATATTTACCCATAAGAGGTGAAACTGTTTGACCAACGGTGGTGAAAGAGACAATGTAAATGTAGTGTTACCGTTACCGTGTGTCATTTAGGAAAAGGAAAAAATAGCTAGGCATCCCACTTGGAATCTTCTAGAATGAGGTTTTTTAGGTTTTTGTAAGAGCATATATGACATGTATGACAATTATCATAAAATGCTATGATAGTGTGACATATTCCTATGACAAAATATGCTATAATGGACCCCAGGTACCCATGCATATGTGATGCCTTATGACAACTCTAAGAGCATCTGTAAGAGGCTATTCTTAGGATGTCATGATCATTTCATGAAGGGAGGTTTGAGTTTTGTGAGGAGGTATTTCTGCCTATTGTTTGGTGAAACCATGGTGGTTTTCATCCTCACAAATTTCTTTAAATAGGGGTCTTGAGCTAGAGTTATTTATCAATTTAGTTTTGCAGGATTGCAAGGTAACAGGGTGTTGTAAGATTTTATAGGGATGATAACAGAAGTCTATTGTTGCATGTAATATTTCATAATATTAGTAATATAATTTTCTCTCTTTTGATGGTGGAGTTTTTTCCCTTCGGGGTTTCTCCATGTAAATATATTGTTGCATGTGTTATGATTCTTCTATCTCTCTCTCTCATTATTTCTTCACACTAAGGCTAAAGGTTAATCTACATCTGTCAGATTCACACTCACTTGTTTATGTTCATATTGCAATCTTTCTTCACCTTGATGTTCAACATTTGGTATCAGAGCCAACGGTTATGTTAAGGAAGGGACACTTTCCTTTTAAAGTGTTGAAGGTTTTTTGCTATAGCGGGAGCTTTTGTGTTGTGAGTTTTGTAGATTTGTGAAAGATTGCATACCATGGCCTCCACCTCTCATCAAGATATTGAGAAGATCAATGGCACTGGTTACAAGATGTAGAAGTTGAAAGTGGAGGATCTCCTTGAGGAGACAGACTAGTGGTTACCAATTTTAGTTGATACGAAGCCATCTACTTCAACCTTGTCGAATGAAGATTAGAATAAGTTAGACAAGAAGGCTCGAGGGACCATTCAATTGTGTCTCACTAATTATGTCCCCCTGAATGTCTCTTCAAAAGACAAGACATACAAGCTTTGGAGGAAGATAGGTGAAATCTACCAAACTAAGAGTTTTTCTAACAAGTTGTATCTCAAAAGATGTTTATATTCATTAAATATGAAGGATGGCGATTATATTGTTGAATATTTGAATGCTATTAATTTGATTATAAGTCACCTTGTATCTATTGATGTTAAAATAGAACATGAGGATAAATGTATACTATTGATTTGCTCTTTGTTGGAATCTTGGGAAAATTTAATTGTTGTTATAGCAAGTGGTGGTTCAAAACCTAAGGGGTATGTGCAATATCATCATGGAAAAAATAGGCCCTTAAGTGGCAAAAAATTCAAAAAAATCAGAGTTAGGCAACTTGACATAAAAATTTGAATAAGCTATCTATATTATTTCAAAAATATGTAAGAATAGAATCTTAGAAAATTGAATGTAGTTTCTAAACTACTAGGTTTATTTAAAAAAAACTATTTATGAAAATTTGAAATTTCAAATGCACAGTACTAAATTTCATGAAAAAATAAGAAGTAGGTGTCTATTTTGCCACTCTTAACCACAATAAAATGATAATAATATTGTTTTCAAGATTTTAGATATAAGTAGAGTGACTCATAAGTCCCCATGTGATGGCATTTTTAATAATTTTGTCTAGATAAATAATTAATTGCGAAATTTTTATTACAACTTTAAAAAAAAAAAAAATATAAAAAAAAATCATATGTCTAACCACCTTAACTTGGTCAAAACTCTCATGAAATTCATTTCTTTTTTTTTTCTAATCCTATATTATGTGAAACATAGACGCTCAAACATTTTTTGATTCAAAAATGTGATACTATTTGAAAGCTATATATGTTGTTCAATCAACCTATTAATCAATACTTTATTCATAATTCAAATAGAAAATGAATGCTAATTATTTACTAAATTCAAAGTAAATCATAATTTATATTGTTGGAAAGTTGAGAATCTTTTTTTTTAAAACCCTTTTATTTCATCAATTTTGGGTAAAAAAAAATTTGCCAGCCACATACCCATCATATTGCCAATTTTTGGCCCATCATGATCTTACACATACCCTAAGATGGATAATATTATTCCCATACTTATTTTAGAGGAGATGAGGAGAAATACCATGCATAGCGGCTCCCAAGATGCCTTGCATGTGTGAGGTAGGCCCAAGGAGAAAGGGCCTAAAGGGGATAATAAGAAGGATAAGTCTAAAGGATGATCTAAGACCTATGGAAAGAGTAGAGTGAAGTGTTGGAACTGTGGTAAATGGGGAAATGTGAAGAAGGAATGTAGAAATAAGAAAATGAATGCAGATTCCTCCATGAAAAAGTCCTTTGATAATGGTGATTCAAATGCTTTGATTATTTCAGCTAACACAGTTTGCAATGATACTTGGCTTATTGATTCAGGTGTTTCCTTCAATATGAATCCTCATAAGGAGTGGTTTTCCACATACAAATAATATAATGGAGGAGAGGTCTTCATGGGTGACAATAGCTCACAAAAGATTGTCAGTAAAGGAAAGGTAAAGTTGTGTTTTGGTGATGGGAGGGTTAAAATCCTTGATGATGTTTTACATATTCCAGGACTTACAAAAAGTTTAATTTTAGTTTCCAAGTTGAATGATTCTGGAATACATGTGACATTTGAAAAGTCTAGTTGTAGGATCATAAGGGGAAGTTTGGTGGTTTCTAAAGGATCTCAAATAGGGAATTTGTTTATGCTAAATGCCTCTACTTTTTGTAACTCCTCTTTTGAAACTAGCACAGAAAATGCATGTATGTTGTGGCACCATAGATTAGGTCGCATTGGTGAAAAAGGTCTTAGGACCATACTTGATAAGAAACTAGTAGATGAAATTTATAATTATTCTATTGGTAAAAATGATTTTTGTGAGGATTGTGTGTTTGGTAAAAAAAAAAGGTCATCATTTCGTAAAGGAACTAATAAAACTAATTGATTGTTACAACTAATTAATCCAGATGTGTGTGGTCTAGTGGGCACAGATTCTTTGGGTAGAACTCATTATTATTTTTCCTTCATTGATGATTACTCTAGATATACTTGGATTTATTTTAAGCATACAAAATCTAAATTTTCACCAAATTTAAGGAATTTAAGGCATTGGTTGAAAAGAAAACAGATTATAAGATAAAAGTATTGAAATCTAAAAATGGGGGTGAATATTGTTCTAAGGAATTTGATGAGTTTTGCAAACATGTAGGAATTGTTAGGAAAAAGAATACACCTTACACACCCCAACAAAATTGGGTAGCAAAAAGGATGACAGTATGTGCAAGATCATCATGGAAAAAATAGGCCCTTAAGTGGCGATGAAATTCAGAAAATTCAAAGTTAGACAACTTGACATAAAATTTTGAATTAGTTATCTATATTATTTCAAAAATATGTAAGAATAGAATTTGTAGAAAATTGAATGTAGTTTCTAAACTACTAGGTTTTTTTTTTTTAAATCTATTTAGTGAAAATTTGAAATTGCAATGCAGTAGTACATAAATTTTAGGGAAAAAATAACTAGGTGTTTGTATGACCACCCTAACCACAATAAAATGATAATATTTTTTAATAAGATTTTAGATATAAGTAGAGGAATCATGTCCCAATTTTATACATATTTTTTTGTAATATTTTTCTAGGTAAATAATTAATTATGGTTTTCTTATTACAACTCTTAAAATATATAAAAACTCGTATGTCTAGCCACCTTAACTTGGTCAAAACTTTATGAAATTCAATTTTTTTTTAATCCTAAAGTATGTGAAGCATAGAATGTGATGCATGTTTTGGATTCAAAATATGTGATACCATTTGAAAGCTATAGATATTTTTCAATCAGCATATCAATCAAGACTTTAGTCATAATTGAAATAGAAAATGAATAATAATTATTAATTAAATTAAAAGTAAAGCATAATTTATATTGGTGGAAAGCTGAGAATCTTCTTTAGAAACCCTTTTTGTTTCATCAATTTTGGGTAAAAAAAAGTCATTAGCCACATACCCTACATATACCCATCATATTGCCACTTTTTGGCCCATCATGATCCTACACATACCCATGAACCATACATTAATGGAAAGAGCTAGGAGCATGTTACTTAGTGCTAAGATAGATAAATGCTTTTGGGCATAAGCTTTTGGTACTACTTGTTAGTTAATTAATAGATCTCCTTGTAAACCTCTTGTTGATAAAACACCTTATGAAATGTGGTTGGGTAAAAATCCTTCAGTTTCACATTTAAGGGTCTTTGGTTGTGAGGCTTTGTTCATGTACCTAAAGAGAAGTTGTCTAAATTGGATCCCAAATCTCAGAAATGCATCTCTGTAGGTTATGGTGAAAATTTCAAAGGTTATAAACTTTGGAATCCACTAACATGAAAGATGATATTTTCTAGAGATGCTATTTTAAGGGAATTTAGAGCTAACTCTAAGGATGAGCAAACAAAGGAAAAGTCAAAAATAGTGCATTTTGAAACTAAGCAAGAAGATGCACATATGGAAGAACAGAGAGATGGAAAAGAAGATGGAGAAGAAGAAGAGAGTTCTAAAAATATGTTGTAACAAAAGAAGTTGAAAACAATGAGGATGAACATGAGGAGGAACATCTTACTCCACCTTTGAGAAGGTCCAAAAGACAACAAAATCTAGTTGGCAGGTATAGCCCACCTTATTTTCATTGTAAATTTGATTTGTTTTTTATAAAAGGGGGATAAACGGGTTTTATAGGGACCCAAAACCACAAAGTAACAATACAGGAGAAGACCGAAACAACAGTCCAAAAAAAAAAAAAGCTACTAAAGAAAATAAAACCAGCATCAACAGGAAGCAACAAAAAGCCTCAAAGAAGCCAATGAAATACTAGCAAACAGAAGAAGCAGGGCCCGACCACCATTATCAAGATTGACCCCAAAGAACACCGACTCTGCACCTCTTGGGGGGCTCAAGTTTTTCTGATGAATATTCTCGGGGGCGTGAAGTTCCTCAAGGCTGGCCCCAGCTATCTTAGCAGAAACAATAGGGGAGTCATCAGGGTAGGACACAAGCTTATTAACAGGGGAGCAAGAGTGAGCCATCTTGGCATTAGGGTTAGTGTGGCCAGAGGCTGAAGCAGAGTAAGCTCCAAAAGGATGAGGGGGGGGGGGCAGTTGCAGAAGGAGGGGGCAAAGGAGGCGAAGGGCTCTAGACACAGTCAGGAGAAGCTTTGGTTTCAGACAAACTAGGCTCCGTATCTTCTTCGTCAAGCTCTAGCAGGGCCATAGGGTTAGGAAGGGCGGGCATTTTCTAAAAGTGCTCAAAAATAAGTCTTAATATACCCGAGTGAAGAATCAGGTATCTTTTAGGGCTTCTTCTATGATTAGAAAAGTTGTTTCTCAGAGAACAGAGCAAGAAGAAGGGGATAGAGATATGCACCTTATGCCGGAAGTGATTTAGCAGAACAAAGTGGTAACCGTAGACCCTTGTGAAGCAGCCGTCGAGCATGATGTACTCCATGATAACCCTCAGCACTTTTCTCCATAGAGCTTTTATAGTGTCCACTTCATAGTAGCTATTCGACATCTTGACCAGATTTTCTTTCTCTGTTTCAGATTTGAGAAATTTCAAAACAGCTTCGTCGGAGAATTTCCTGTCTCTGAAGAATTTATGCTCTTCCATCGGAATACCCGTGACCTCCGCTATCAGGGCTGCATCAATTTGAACTTTCCTCCCAAATAGGACGACCTCCCCTTCATTCAAATTCTTCTCAAAGAAGTCAGTAATCTCGTCCTTAGGGCCATGGAGTTTCTCAATGAATGGAAGTAATCGACCCCTTCTAATTTTACTCCAGGCTTTTTCATTTTTAGTGTGTGATTCAAAGCTGGTAGGTTCCACCCTCCTCAGATCCCCACCCATGATAGACAGGTTAGTGCGAATACTGTTACAGACAGAAATCACGTTCCAGAAAGTTCCTTTGTTTCTCAGGACCCACAAAACATGCCAAAGAAGATAATTAATCATCCGGATCCACTCGACCCCATTATATCTTTGGATATTGCTATTCATGACTCGTACCTTTCTCATTATGACATGACGCCACCTTTTTTCCATTCACCATATCGAACTCCAAAAGTGCTTGAACATTGGAGTGGAGTTCGGTTTTCTTATGCCACGTAAGGAAAGTGTCACTCTTAACTCCCTCATTGGAAAAAAAATCAGCAACCGCGTTCGCTTCATGGTAGGCATGAGTTATTTTTAGATTATCAAAGTTACTAAGTAAGGCCTTAGAATCATCAATCCAATTTTTTATCGACCATGCTGGCTATGATCTGCCACAAAGGCTATCAATAATATTTTTCAAGTCACCTTCAATCCATAGATTTTTGCATTTAATTCCCACGGCCATGTTGATTATGTAATAAGCCCCAGCCACTTCTGCCACGTGATTGGTTTGGATTCCCAAGGGAGAGGTGACAACACCCATAAAGTTACCTGTCGAATCCCTTAAGACCCCACCAGACCCAGCCTTTCCTGGGTTTCCCTTGGCCACCCCGTCAAAGTTGGCTTTAGCCCATCCTTCCATAGGAAAACACCAGCAAATTCCAACCCTGGAGTTTTTGGTGGAATTAGGGGCAATGGAAATATCCCAGCTAATTCTCCATTCCCTAGTAATTAGGCTATCATAGGGGGAACAAGCCACAATATCAATCTTATCTTCCTTGAAGGAGATAATAGAAAAGTTTTCCTTGATCATTCTAAGAATTCTCTCAAACACAATTTCCTCTGAAGATTCCTTATCCCTAAAGATCTGGTTGTTTCTCTCTTTCCAAATTCCCCAAGCCAAATGGGGGAATGAGAAGGCCCAAATTTTTTTCATAAAAGGGTTGAAAGAGGGGGGTTTCCATTGAACAAAAAAATCCTCAACAGACTCCGGAGGGACCCAAGAGAAATGCCAGCATTTTAGAAGTTTGTCCCAAACCATTGAGGAGAAAGGGCAATGAATAAAGAGGTGATTAGCTGATTCAACATTACTTTTGTAGAGGTAGCATCTATTAGGGATCAAAAATCCTCTTTTCCTAAGGTTATCCACAGTAAGAACTTTATTTTGCAATAGGGACCAGAAAAAAATGTTAACCTTAGGAAGGAGGTGCTTAGTCCAGGCTTGCCAACACAGGGGGGAGGGTTAAGAGCCTGGGAAAAACTGGCAAAGGCAGAAGAGACAGAAAAGCCGCCAGATGGCTCAAATCTCCAAATAAGTCTATCCTCTTGACTAAAGCAAAGTCTGACAGCATTCAAGGAGTAAACAGGGATCAACACATGGTTAATCAAGGAGAGATTGATCCATTTACCATCTCACCAATAGTCTTTGACAAAAAGACCAAAAGTGTCTTTACAAAAATCCACCCATCTACTGAGATTCCCATCCTGAGACAAAGGTTCATCACGCAGCCAACAATCATCCCAAAATCTAACCTTGTTTCCATTATGCACCTGCCATTTCAATCCCAAATTAACCACCTTAATCCCATCAGACATATAGTTCCAGCAACTTGATCCTTTCGGGAGATTGAGGTTATCCATAAAATCTCTGAGAGAATTATTGTTCTGCAAATACTTGCTTTTGATTATATCACTCCACTCACTAGAGGAGGAAAAAAGTCTCCAAATCTATTTAGCTAGGAGCGATTTATTCAAAGGTCTAATTCTTCTTAGCCCCAAACCTCCTTCCTTTTTAGATCTACAAACCAAATCCCATCCAACAAGAGGCATTCTATTTCTTTCTTCGACTCCAGACCAAAGAAATCTCTTTTGAATCTTCTCAATGGTTTCAGCATATTTGGAGGGGATTTTGAAAAGACTGAGAGCATAGATGGGGAGATTCTGCAATGAGGCTTTAAGAAGCTGGAGTTTTCCATCCTGACTAAGGCGAGCACCTTTCCAGCCTGAGAGTTTTTTCTGGAATCTATCAACCAGAGAGATCCAGAAGGTGTCCGGAGGTTTTAAACAAAGGGGTAACCCCAAATAAGTAGCAGGAAGGGAATCAATCTTGCAACCAAGAATTCCAACAATCTTTCTCTGTCTGTGCAAAGGAGTGTTGAAGAAGAACAGCGAACTTTTTTGCTTATTTATGACTTGACCTGACGCTCTACCATAGGTATCCAACAATTTCTTCATCTCTTTAGCTTCTGAGATAGCAGACCATCCCATAAGCAGAGTGTCATCCACAAACTGTTGATGAGAGCATATCAAATTATTCGATGAAGGTTTGAGCCCCTTAATAGATCTTAGAGCAACCAATTTACTCATGTTTATGCCTAAAACTTCAGCCATAATTGTGAAGAGGATAGAAGAAATGGGGTCCCCCTGTCTTAACCCTCTTGAACTCTGGAAGAAGGTAGAAGGGGAGCCATTAATTAGAACCGCCACAGAAGCAGAGGAAATGAGTTGTTCAATGAGTTGCAAAACCCTTTCATTAAAACCAAAGGATTTTAAGATTTTAAACAGGAAATTCCAATCCACCCTGTCATAAGCCTTTGAAATGTCAAGCTTAAGAAGAAAACCTTCCGATTTGGAAACCCAGAGGGAATGAACATTCTCATGAGCATGAACAATAGAGTCAAGAATTTGTCTTCCAGGAACAAATCCATTCTGTTGAGGGGCAATTATAGAAGGAAAAATAATGAGCAGCCTAGAGGTAAGCACCTTTGAAATAATTTTATAGAAGGAGTTACAGAGACTAATGGGTCTGAAACCTTCAAAATCCTGCACACCAGGCTTTTGGGGGACAAGGACCAAGAAAGTAGCATTTAACTCCTTCAACAGGTTTCTGGAATGGAAGAACTCTTTCACCACCTTCTCAACATCTTCCCTGAAAATATCCCAAAACCAATGGAAGAAAAGTAATGGGAAGCCATCAGGGCCAGGCGCTTTGCTTCCTTCAAAAGAAAAAACATCTTTTTTGATTTCCTCACTGGTGGGAATTGCTGTTAACATATCATTATCTCTAGAATTAACAATACTGGGGATAGCCTCCAGTAGCTAATTTTGATCATCAACATCAATGTCCTCTTTCTCAGATAGGAGATTCTTAAAGAAAAGAACAACTTCTCTTCTAATCTCCTCCTCCTCCTCATAAGTTCTTCCTTCAACCACAATCTTAGCAATTTTGTTAGTAGCCCTGTGTTTAGAAGTTGAAAGGTGAAAGTATCTAGTATTTTTGTCTCCAGCTTTTAGCCAAAGAGCTCTAGATCCTTGTCTCCAGAATTCCTCTTCTCTAGTAATAACCTCATGGAGTTTTGAGAGAATCTCATTTTCCTTATCCTTAGTATCATCCAAATAGCCTTCCTTCTGAATTTTGTTTTGGATTTCAGACAGCCTAAACTGAAGATCATATTTTATTTGAAAGATATTGCCAAAAGATTCTTTTTTCCACTTTCTGAGATTCATTTAAACTTCCCTTAGTTTTTTGGCAATTCTAAACAAAGCAGTGCCTTTAATTTTGATATTCCACCACTTCCTAACCTCATCACGGAGGAGAGGATGGGAAAGCCACATCTTCTCAAAACGAAAAGCGGTATTCCTCTTAATCTTTAAGGGGTCAACAATGAAAGTAATAGGGAAATGGTCCGAGCCAATCCTAGGGAGGGTTTTCAAAGAACAACAATAATTTAAAAACCAGATATCAGAAACAAGGGTTCTATCAAGTCTCACCTAGATCAAGTCTGACAGGATTCTTCTATTCAACCAAGTGTAAGAGTTGCCTTGCAAATCTAGATCAATCAAGGCATGGTTGTTAATGAAATCCAAGAGGTATTCTTTACTTTCTTCATTAATCTGAGACCCTCCAAACTTTTCACCCAGCAAGAGAGGAGAATTTAAGTCTCCCATGACAACCCAGGGATCATTTTGAAAAATATTTCGGAAAGCAGCCAACTCTTTCCAAAAATCCTTATGAGCTTTTTTACAGTTTGGCGCATAAATATTAGACTGAATCCAGCTGAAATTATATCTAATATGAGTAAATCTGGTAGCAACATGGTTAGGACTAGATAAAAGAGGAGCACCTCTTATGACCATACAGTTCCAAAAAGTCGCCACCCCACCAGAGGCCCCAACAGAATCACTGCCCTGAATGGAGCAGTGCTGGAACAAAGAGATCTTTTCAACCTTTTCTCTTAACATTTTGGTTTCCTGAATGAGGAGAATATCAGGCTTCTGGTCCCGAGCAAAATTGTGTAAAATATCCTGCTTGTGGGGATTATTTAATCCCCTTATATTCCAAGAAAGTAACTTCATGGGAATTTGGGCGAGAGAAGGAGTTCCGGGATGGTTTTTTGGAACCCATCCGCAATTTCTTGAAAGCTATGGTGCTCTCTTAACAGCTTTTTGGGTTTTCTTCCCTTGGCCACAGAGATTGCCCCACAGTCCACTTTTGCTCTCGACCTTGTTGAAATCCCGTAGGGGGTGATTTTAATTCTGATCTTCAATTTTTTCTTCTTTTTCTTAGAAAGCACTTCTTCTCTATCAGTATCCTCTTGACTATCTGATTCTTTGTTGGAATCCCAATCTTTTTCAGAAAGGAATTTCTACTCCCAAGGGAGAGTATCCATAAGTCCATTCCTGGAAGGCAGAGAGTTACTTTTTTCAAGAATACTCGCTTGGCTAGGGTCCAAGAAGGTGTCTTTAACAACATTAGAAGAAGCCAGATTTGAGCAAAAATTAGCTCCTAGGATATTTATCCCCATCGAAGACACAACCAAGGGAATACCAACCTCAATAGAAAGACCCTGAGAGGAAATATCATCCAGCCCTGGCGTCAAAGGGTTCTGAAAAAGGGGGCTCCTCTCCGAAGAAGAAGAATCTTCTGATTTACTAGGGGCTAAATTCCCAGCTTCCCATTCCACTCTATCCACTTTAACCTGAGAGTCGACTATAAGTTCTAGAAACAAAACTTGGGGGATCTGGGTGGCAGAACCTTCATTAACAGCTTCTTCAGGCATCTTGTGATGAGATCCATCCATATTACTTAGAGCCAAGGTACCAACAGTACATCCCAATCCATCACCTTCATTTTGAGGGCTAGCCTTAATCTCAGAGGCAGGAACTACAGGGGACATGACATTGGGGCCAGCATTACCAACTTCACCAAAGTGAATATCAGGGGAAACAACAGCCTTTCCCACTTCCTCTGTTACACATTTTTCCTCCTGCTTCTTTTTCCAAACAGCTTTTGAGACCCTATTGGGTTTTTTCGTTGCTTTAACAACTTTCATGGGACACTGCTTCACCCAATGACCAGATTTTCTACAAGTAAAGCAAGCGAAAGGAATAGTCTCAAACTCAATAGCTTGCGACCAAGAGCCAAGTTTTGAGAGGATCTCCACAAAGGAGGGGAGATCAGCATCCTGAGAGACACCAACACAAATTCTGGTGAACACCAGCCTCCTTCTAGCGGCAGTCCTGTGGTCAATCGATAAGAGCTCCCCAAAGGAGCTAGCAATTCCCCTAAACACATCCTCATTCCAATATTCCAAAGGGAGACCATGAAGCCTAACCCAAACCAGAGCATTCTCAAAGATGGAATCCGAAAGATCTAAGTTTGATGACCATTTTTTAAGTGCAAGAGTGGATTTCCCAATGACCCATGGTCCTCCGCATCTAACAACCTTAATATCATCTGAGTTAGAGAACTCAAAAGCAAAGAACCCTTTAGGGAGGGCTGCAACTGAAACACTACCATTAGTTCTCCATTTTTTTCTGACGAAATCCCTAACAATCTCAATATTTGGTCTTTGGCCCATGAATTTGCCAACCAGGGAGTTTTCCATTATAGCAATATTATGATCAATGATCTTGTCTGGAATAGAGATATAAAATTTACCAGCTGAAGGGATGGAGATATTGCTCACTAGGGGAAAGAAAGACTTACCATTGGGTTTAACCCCAAAAAGTGAGGCCCACTTCTTCCGTTTCTCACCGATTGAGTCACCAGCTCCAGCTACATCCTTGTGGTTACCTTTTGGGCAGTCGCCGACAGGAATAAAAGGGGGAGGGACCAGAATATTCTTTCTCCCTAGGTCATTCACACGCTTATTTTGGGAGTCCTCCCTCTCCGACTCCTCCACGCTTTTCTTGATGCTCGAAGCAGGCTCGTGACCCACATGGTCCTTTGCAGATCCATTGCCATCACACTGATGATGAACCTAGATATTTCAAGGAGGCTCTCCCTTCAGAAGAATGTGAGTCTTGGATACAGGCCATGTAGGATGAGATGATGTGTTTGAAAAACTATGACACCTTGGATCTTGTTAGTTTTCCAAAAGCAAGAAAGGCCATTAGTTGTAAGTGGATATATAAAAATAATTTTGGTGCAAATGATAAGTTGGAATGGTACAAGGCCAGATTAGTTGCCAAGGGCTACTCCTAGAGAGAGGGAGTTTATTTTCGTGAAATATTCTCTCTTATTGCTAAGTTAACTTCTATTAGATTCCTTTTATCCATTGCTATTGCTTATGAATTTGAAATAGAAAAAATGGATGTTAAAACTACTTTCTTGCATGGGGATCTCAAGGAATAAATTTATATGCAACAACCTGATGGTTTTTTTGTGAAAGGAATGTTGGAATATGTGCGTCAATCCTTACTGACATGGAACTCTTGAAGGGAAAAGTCGTTGTGACATTGTTCATGTTTGGCCAACTAACTATTATGAAGCTCTTAAAATGTTCCTATTGCTATGATAGGGTTGAAGTCTTTCCAACAAGTCTATCACTATGACTTTCTATGTTCGGCATGACCTTTTGGCAAGTGGAAACCTTCGGGTGACAGTGTGATCTTATCGACCGTCGGGGAGACTTGGGCTGTCAGTATTGGTCTGGCCGATACAAAATGTCTCACCAACACCGTTTTGCATATAATCATCAACGTAACCTTGTCTTTCGGTATGAGTCCCAACGATTGATAAAGGTCTCATTGACTAGGATGTTAAGCTATCGGGGTAACATAAGTTCGTGGAAAGATGTCTCAACGATGCAGCTAGGTCACGTTGACAGGAGTATTCTTGTGGTGTCTTTGCGGTAACAAAAGACTTCATTGAGAAGTCTTGGTGACTTGGGTAAGTCACGTCGATGGTCTTTGGTAAGAATTGGGGTACTTAGAGAAAGGTCACGGTGAAAGACATGAGTCTTGCCGATAGTATGTATCTTTCGGTGGAAGCTTTATCTTGCGGTATGATGTCTCACCGAAACCGTGAGGTCTTTCCGATAGAAGTAAGGCTTCGGTGTAGCATGTAGTGGTCGATGGGAAGTCTTGACGAGATTGATATGTCTTGCTAATAGATTAACTCATCGTTGTGACTTCTGACTTTGATATGAGTCTCTCTGAAATGTGATTGTCATGCTGAAAGGAAAACACATGACAACATAACTCAGAGACTTTGTTATGAGTTCTTGGTGAGTTTAGTATGTCTTGCTGATGGTCTCTCTAAGTTCGATATGACTTATGGTTTTTATAATGAGTCTTGTCGAATCATAGTTCTCTTGATGATTGTTGGGGAACTGATATCGATAGCGAATACTTTGTGGCATTGGGGAGACACTATTAGTGTCTCACCGATATGCCAACAAAGATTGAACGCCATTGACAGTGTGACCATCCTATGTGGCATCTTATTGGAAAAATTAGAGGAAGAAGTTTTCCAACTGATGATGGTTGGATTTTTGTAACTATTGCGACACTAGAGAAAAATAGCTTGCAGGGAAAAATATGAATTGGCATGGAAACTTTCTTCAATGGAGATCTAACGGATAAGGATGCACAGAAGGAAAAATCAAAATGTGACTAGTTTTAAAGCAGATTGATTTTGTTGAGAGAAAAAATGAGTTGAGTCAAATGGATGAGAGAGCATTTCTGTAATTGATGAATAGTGAATGAAGCTATAGTAAAATACTAGAGAGTTGTATCTCTAAATTGTATGTAATATTTTGTTACTATAATACAAAGTGATTCAGCTTGGTGTGGTGGGTTTTTTCTAGTAAGGGTTTCCCACGTAAATCTGTTGTTCATTGTCTTTGAGTATTTGCTCTATTTCTGTAAATCTTTCATGTGTGTCTTAATTAGATTGTAATTTGAAAAATTAAAAGCCCTTCATTGCATTCTTCCCTGTGGATTTGACATTAGGAAAGTGTTTCCGCACCTCTGCTTTCCTTACAAGTGGTATCAAAGCCTAGCCAGTTGTGTTGTCCTTGTGAGTAGGTTGGGTTTTTTGTGTCAATCCTTTTCCAGTGGGAGTTTTGTAAAGGTCTGATAATTTAATTATATATGGAGATGGCGAGCACATCTAGAAGGATGGAAATAGAGAAATTAAATGGTAGCAATTTTGAGTTGTGGAAACTCAAAATGGAAGATATGTTAGTTGATCGAGATCTTTGGACTGATGTGTCTGGAACAATGCCTCAAGGCATGAAGCAAGAGGATTGGGATGTGGTAGATAGAAATTCTAAATGGTTGATAAGGATCTGTTTGGAAGTCTCTATTCTTCTAAGTGTGCATGAAGAAAAGACTACCTCTTCCTTGTGGAAAAGACTGGCATCCATTTATCAAGGCAAGTCCTTGAGGAAGAAGTTGTACTCATTGAGAATGCAAGAAGGAGGGTCTATTTCTGATCACTTAAATGCTTTCAGCATGTTGATTGCTCAGTTGACATCTGTTGGTGTAAATATTGAAGATGAAGATCATTGCATGTTGTTGCTATGTTCTCTGCCTGATTCTTGGGATCATTTGGTGATGGCTATAGGGAGTACAACATCCACATTCAAAATGGAAGATGTTGCTTTTCTGTTATTAGAAGAAATGAGAAGAAAATATTCTAAGATGGAAAAGGAGGCTCTGGCTATCAGAGGTAGACCAAAGGAGAAAGGAAAGAAGAAGGACAAGAAGTCTAGATCAAAATCAGAAGGGAGATCAAAGTCTCCTAGCAAGAAGTCCAAGGTGAAATGCTGGAATTGTGGGCAACCTGGTCCTATCTAAAAGGATTGCAAGGAGGAGAAAAACAAGAAGAAGAACTCTTCTAGCAATGATTCTTCTTAGAGTGATGCAGACGCCTTCATTGCAGCTTTGGCAACATGGGCATCAAATGATGTCTGGTTGATTGATTCTGGAGCATCTTTCCACATGACATATCATAGAGATTGGTTCATGAAGTATGAAGAATATAATGGTGGAAAGGTGTACTTGGAAAGTGATTCATTTTTGGAAATAGATGGTCATGGAAGAGTCAAAATATAATTCCCTGATGGAAGAGTGAAGGGAATCAATGATGTGATGCATATACCAGGTCTAGCTCGAAACCTACTTTTGGTAAGTAAGTTGAATGATATTGGAGTGCAGGTCACATTCTCTGGAAATGGCTGCAAGATGACTAGAGGTTCTATGGTGCTGGCTAGGGGTGCTCGAATTGGTACCTTGTACAAGCTGGATTCACAAGCTATACAATGCAATAGTGTCTCTACAAAGACACTTAAGGCTGCTCATGGAGAAAAGAAGGAAAACGTTCCTGATGGTGTAAACTCCATGGAGATTAAACTTCTAGCAAATAAGACTATGCTCTAGAATCATAGGCTTGGCCACATTGGTGAAAAAGGTTTAAAAACCTTGAAAAATAAAAACCTGGTAGAAGGGCTTGAAGATTGTAACCTTGAGCTCGAATTTTGTGAACATTGCATATATGGAAAGCAACACCATGTTTCATTTTATTCCAGTCCTCACAAATCTTCTGGTTTGCTTGATTATATACATTTTGATGTGTTTGGTCCAGTGAATGTTCCTTCTCTGTCTAAATCAAGATACTATGTGTTGTTTATTGATGATTATTCTAGAAGGGCATTTGTATATTTTTTGAAAACTAAATCAGAATTGTTCAGTCAGTTTAAGGAATTTAAAAACCTTGTTAAAAATCAGACTAGTAAGAAAATAAAATGCTTAAGGACTAACAATGGCGGTGATTTCTATTCAGATGAATTCAAAAGGTACTATACAGATCATGGGATTAAAAGAAATAAGACTACACCTTACACTCCACAACAAAATGGAGTTACTAAAAGGTTCAACATGACAGTAATAGAATGAGCATGAAGTATACTCAGTAGTGCTAGCTTGGAGGAGAAGTTCTAGGCTAAAGTAGTATCTACATCATGTTACTTGGTAAATCGTTCTCCTAACTCTGCTCTTGTTGAGAAGACGCCTTTGGAAGCATGGTCTAGAAAGAATCCCTCTCTAAGACATATTTGTGTCTTTGGTTGTGAGGCATATGCATATGTGCCATTTGAAAAAAGATCTAAGTTGGAAAACAAAGCTATGAAGTGTATTTTTATTGGCTATAGTGCTGGCATAAAAGGATACAAGCTTTGGAACCCTGAGACTGACAAGGTTTTGTATAGCAGAAGCACTATCTTTCGTGAGCTGAAACCTTCTACATTGGATTTGTAGTCAGAGAAGAAATTAGAAAATGAAAAGAATGTAGCAGCAATTCCTCAAACACCAGATAAAGAGGAATTGAAAAATCAAAATGTACCTAATACTAAGGAGAGCTCAAGCAGTTCTAAAAGTTCTGAAGAAGATGAAGAACCACCTCAGCCTTAGCCTATGAGGAGGTCAACTCGTGAAAGAAAGAAACTTGAAAGGTATGGGTTTTCTTTGATAGAGCCTACTTGTGCCTATGCTTTAATTTCTAGCACTGATGAACCTAGGACTATGAAAGAGGAATTTAAAATGTCTGATTCAAACTCTTGGGACTATGAAAGAGGAGTCTGATTCAAACTGGTTGGAAGCCATGAATGAAGAAATGGCATCATTAGAAAAGAATGATACCATGAGTTTGGTTCCATTGCCTAAAGGAAAAAAATCTATAGGCTGCAAATGGATATTCAAAAAGAAAATTGGTCTGCATGGTAGTGTAGAAAAATATAAAGCGAGGCTGGTTGCAAAAGGTTATTCCCGGGTAAATGGAATTGACTATGGAGAAACCTTTTCTCCTATAGCTAAGCTAACATCTATTAGATTTCTTTTGTCACTTGCTTTAGTGTATGACTTAGAGATTGAGTAGATGGATGTGAAGACAACATTTCTTCATGGTGATCTTGAAGAAGAAATTTATATGTCCCAGCCAGAGCACTTTGTGGAGAAAGGTAAGGAAAGACTGGTTTGCAAGTTAAAGAAATCTTTGTATGGTTTAAAATAGTCCCCTAGAATGTGGTACCAAAAGTTTGGCACATTTTTTTTTTCATTGGGATTTGTAAGATCAAAATGTTATCACTGTGTGTATTACAAAGCTGAAAGTGATCAAATTCTTATTATTTCTCTATATGTTGATGATATGTTGTTTATAGGCAATAGTAAGCTAATGATTTCTAATCTTAAGTCTCAATTGTCTGCAAAGTTGAAAATGAAAGATCTTGGTGTAGCAGGGTATATTCTGGGAATGGAAATAACTAGGGATAGGAAGAATAGAAAACTTTGGCTCAATCGGAGTAAGTATATCATGACTATTCTAGAGAGATTTTGTATGACTGAGTGCAAGTAGCTAGTTGTTCCAGTTACACAGGGAACAAAGCTATCTATTGAGGATTGTCAAAAATCTCCTACTGAGCTGGAGGACATGACCAATGTGCCTTATGCAAGTGTAGTTGGCAGCCTTATGTATGCAATGGTTTGTACAAGGCCAGACATTGCCCATTGAGTAGTGGGAGTTCATAGTCGGTTTATGGCTAATCCTGGAAGGACACATTGGGATGTTGTGAAGAGAGTGTTTAGATATCTGAAGGGAACTTTAGACTATGCTTTGTGTTACCATGGTAACTTGGTTGAATCACAGAGAACTCTCAGTATTTGAGGTTATGTGGATTCTTACTGGGTAGGGGACATTGACAGCAGAAGATCCACCAGTAGATATATTTTCATGATGAATGCTGGTGCAGTGAGTTAGATGAGCAAGCAGTAGGTTGTAGTCACTTTGTCAACTACAGAGGCAGAATACTTGGTAGGAACACATACCTGTAAAGAAGCAATCTATTTAAAACATTTTTGTTCCAACATTGGCTTTGATGCATAAAAGATTACTATCTACTGTGATAGCCAGAGTGCTATATGTTTGGCAAAGAATCCTACTTTCCATGCCAGGACAAAACATATAGATGTACAGTATCACTTTGTACGAGATATGGTGGAGGATGGGAAGGTCTCTTTGGGGAAAGTGGATACTCTGGAGAATCTTGCAGATGCATGGATGAAGCCTGTGAGCACAAACAAGTTTAGGTGGTGTGCCAGTTCGATGGGCCTCTTAGCCCATGATTCTTAGTAGTTTGTTTATGCTCTGGAGGTCTCAGTAAGATCTTCATCAAATGAGAGCTTGTTGGAATATGTGCCTCAATCCTTATTGATATGGAAATCCTGAAGGGAAAAGTCACTATGACATTGTTCATGTCTGGGCGACTAACTATTTTGAAGCTCTTAAAATGTTCCTCTCACTATGACAGGGTTGAAGTCTTACCGACAAGTCTATCGTTGTGACTTTTTGTGTTTGGCATGACCTTTTGGCAAGTGGAAACCTTCGGGCGATAGTGTGATCTTATTGAGCATCAGGGAGACTTGGGTTGTCGGTATTGGTCTGGCTGATACGAAATGCCTCGCTGACACCATTTTGCATATAGTCATCGGCATAATATTTTGTTTCGATATGAGTCGCAGTGATCGATAAAGGTCTTGCTAACTGGGCTGTAAAGCTATCAGGGTAACATATGGTTGTGGGGAGATGTCTAAGCAATGCAGCTAGGTCATGCCAATAGGAGTATTCTTGTGGTGTCTTCACGGTAACAAAATACTTCATTAAGAAGTCTTGGCGACTTGGGTAAGTCATGTTGATGGTCTTCGGTAAGAATTGAGGCGCTCAGAGAAAGGTCATGGTGAAAGAAATGAGTCTTTCTGATAGTATGTGTCTGTCAGTGGATGCTTTGTCTTGCGGTATGACGTCTCACCAAAATCGTCGGGTGTTTCCAATAGAAGTAAGGCTTCGGTGTAGCATGTAGTGGTTGATGGGAAGTCTTGGCAAGATCGGTATGTATTGCTAATAGATTAACTCATCGTTGTGACTTCTAACTTTGATATGTGTCTCTTCGAAATACAATTGTCATGCTGAAAGGAAAACAAATGACGGCATAACTTGGAGACTTTGTTATGAGGTCTTGGTGAGTTCAGTATGTCTTGCCGATGGTCTCTCTAAGTTTGATATCACTTATGGTTTTCAGAATGAGTCTTGTCAAATGAGAGTTCTCTTCTCGACTATTGGGGAACTAATATCGATAGTGAATACTTTGTGGCATTGGGGAGACATTGTTAGTGTCTCACCGATATGCCAAAAAAGATTGAATGTCATTGACCATGTGACCATCCTATGTGGCATCCTGTTGGACCAATCAGAGGAAGCAGTTTTCAAACTTATGACGGTTGGATTTTTGTAACTGTTACAATGTTGGAGAAAAACAGCTTGCAGGGAAAAATTTGAATCGGGATGGAAACTTTCTTCGATGAAGATCTGACGGATAAGGATGCACAGAAGGAAAAATCAGAATGTGATTAGTTTTAAAGTAAATCGATTATGTTGAGACAAAAAATGAGTTGAGTCGAATGGTTGAGAGAGCATTTCTATAACTGATGAACAGTGAATGAAGCTACAGTAAAATACTAGAGAGTTGTATCTTTGAATTGTATGTAATATTTTTTTACTATAATACAAAGTGATTCAGCTTGGTGTGGTGGGTTTTTTCCCATAAGGGTTTCCCACGTAAATCTGTTTTTCATTGTCTTTGAGTATTTTCTCTATTTCTATAAATATTTCATGTGTGTCTTAATTAGATTGTAATTTGAAAAATTAAAAGCCCTGCATTGCATTCTTCCCTATGGATTTGACATTAGGAAAGTGTTTCCGCACCTCTGCTTTCCTTACAAGGAAAAGAATACTTGGTTTGTAGGTTAAAACAGTCTCTATATTGTTTGAAATAGTCACCTAGGATGTGGCACCGGATGTTTGATGGCTTTGAATTAAAGTTGGGTTTTTTTAGATGTGAAGAGGATCATTGTGTTTATTTTAAAGTTATTGATGATCTGATACTGATTATTTTCTTATATGTGGATGATATGTTGTTCATTGGTAACAATAAGGCCATGATTAGGGAACTTAAAACTCAAATTTTTGGCACATTTGATATGAAAGATTTGGGGGCTGCTAAATATATTCTTGGGATAGAAATCATTAGGGATCAGGTTCACATAAAGGTTTGGTTAAGCCAAAGTAAGTATGTTAACACCATTTTTGAGAGGTTTAATATGTAGGACTGTAAACCGGTAAATATTCCATTTCCTGTTGGTACTCAGATAAGTTTAGACATGTGTCTTGAATTGGATGATGATATTGATGAAATGTTTAAAGTTCCTTATTCCAGTGTTATCAGTAGTTTAATGTATGCAATGGTTTGTACTAGACCAGATATAGCCCAAGTAGTGGGAGTTCTAAGCAGGTTTATGTCTAACCCTAGTAAAAAACATTAGAATTTTGTTAAAAGGGTATTTAGATATTTGTGATGCACTTCTAATTACTATTTGGTTTATCATGGTACTGACAATGTTGATAAGTCATTAGACATACAGGGTTTTGTTGATGCAGATTGGGTAGGTGACTTGGATAGTCAAAGGTCCACTAGTGGCTATGTGTTTACTTTGTTTGGAAGTGCAGTGAGTTGGATGAGTAAAAGACAACCTACAATTGCTTTTTCCACCACTAAAGCAGAGTATATGGCTACTACACATTCCTCTAAGGAGGTAGTTTGGTTACAGAGACTTGGTAATGGTATTAGTTTTGATTGTCGTATAGTGAGGATTGGATGTGATAGTCAGAGTGACATATGTTTAGCTAAAATTCCTATGTATCATGCTCATACTAAGCATGTTGATGTTTAGTATCACTTTTTGTGAGAAATGGTTGAGAATGGACAGGTCTTGATTGAAAAAGTTGAGACCTTGGATAATGTTGCAAATTCTCTTATGAAGCCAATCACCATGGATAAGTTCTCTTGGTGCAGAAATGCCATGGGCCTTGATCACTATACTTAATTATAAGTAACTGTATCTCTGTGGGTGTAATTTACAATGTATGATGTCAAGTGGGAGAATGTTAGGATTTAGGTGCAATCAACCTTGTAAATCCTTTAATTAATTATTCTCCTAAAGTGTTTTCTAAATAAGAGGTGAAACTGTTTGACCAACGGTGGTTAAAGAGACAATGTAAATGTAGTGCTACCATTACCATTTGTCATTTAGGAAAAGGAAAAAATAGCAAGGCCTCCCATTTAGAATCTTCTAGATTGAGGTTGTTAGGTTTTTGTAAGAGAATCTATGACATGTATGACAGTTTCCATAAGATGCTATGACAGTATGAAAAATTCCTATGATAGTGTGACAAATTCCTATTATAGAATATGCCATATTGGACCCTAGGTACCCATGCATAAGTGAGGCCTTATGATAGTTGTAAGATAATCTGTAGGACACTATTCTTAGGTTTCATGAACATTTCATGAAGGGAGGAATGATTTTTTTGAGGAGGTATTGATGCCTATTGTTTGGTGAAACCCTGGTGGTTTTCATCCTCACAATTTTTTTTAAAATAGGGGCCTTGAGCTAGAGTTATTTATCAATTCAGTTTTGTAGGTTTGCAAGGTAACAAGGTTTTTCAGGATTTTACAAGGATGATAAGAGAAGTCTATTGTTGCATGTAATATTTCAAAATATTAATAATATACTTGCCTCTCTGTTGGTGGTAGAGCTTGTTCCCTTTAGGGTTTCTCTATGTAAATTTGTTGTTGCATGTGTTATGATTCTTCTATCTCTCTCTCTCATTCTCTCTTCACACTAAGGCTAAAGGTTAATCTACATATTTCAAATTTGCATTCACTTGTTTAAGTTCATATTGCAAGCTTTCTTCACCTTGATGTTCAACACTTTTCCCATTCACATCTTGACAAGTGGCATTTTCCCATTGGGTGTTGAATGATCCCACATTCATCCTATTTTTCATTTCTCCTTCTTGTCTTTCTATGAATAAGAGGCTTCTCTCCTCATTTTTACCATCCACAATTTGAGCAAGTTTACTATATTCAATTTTATCCTCAACCATTTCTATTTTCATCAATTTTATTAAGGTCTTCGCTAGGTTATGTAGATTTTTCACCATAGAGCTCAAGTGAATCTTCAAAAAAGTGGATCAACCTTCATCAATTATCAAAATTGCATCATAGGAGTTGGGAAAGGGCCAATGTTCACATTAAATTGGCACCAATTCCCCCATAGGATCAAGAGTTTTCTTGATTAATTAGGATTTCATTGCTTTCTCATTAAGTTCTTCAATTTTTTGAGCATTTTTAATTGATTTCATGGGGAATCTTGATTCTTACTTGCATTGGATCTAATGATGTGTTTGTTTTTTGTGTTTTGCAGGTATTAGGATTGGGGTTCTACATTTGGCATCGAGCGAAAACAAGTGAAATTGAGTTGGAAAATTGGGCATATAATTCAAAGTTGACAAAGAATTTTTAAATGCTTAGAGCTTCTAGTTTATGTTTTCATTTTCTATTTTAGGTCAACTCACATCTTTCTGGGCTCTAAAAAGAACACTAAAAAGCTTTTTTTTTTGCTACAAAGGGTTTAAAATTAACTTTAGACAAACTTACTAGATTTGGTTAAAGGTTAACAATTGAACAAAGCAAATTTCATCTTTTGTTTTGGTGCTTTAAAAAGAATCAAATCATTTCTTTGAGGATTTATAATGAACATGTGAATCTTTTTTTTGTAATCACTTACCCAAAATAATACCATCAAAAAGACATATGCGCTTCTCTCATGCCTCATGGTGATCTTGAGAATCCAAAGGATTTTTGGTGATCTTAAGTTGGGTAAAGTGATTGCCTCCACATTTCATTTTGGGATTAAAAAATTAAACAAAACATCTTGTGAGTGTGAGTGGAGCATATTACATACATTCTCTCTCTTTATTTCGCAACAAGGATTGATCGAGTTATGGATATGTTTCCTCACTTTTGTTTATCTTAGAGGGCCTATCTTGTGGGAAAAAGTAATCACCCAAGGGATTGACCAAACCAGAAACACACTAAAGCCAAGCAACTTCCAACTGGTATATAGTTGTGGGTATGTGGAGGATCATGAAGGGCCAAAAAGTGGCGATATGATGGGTTTTTGTAGGGTATGTGGCTGATGACTTTATTTTTACCCAAAATTGATGAAACAAAAAGGGTTTTTAAAGGAGATTCTTAGCTTCCCACCAATATAAATTATTCTTTACTTTGAATTTAATAAATAATTATTATTTATTTTCTATTTGAATTACAACTAAAGTCCTGATTGATAGGTTGATTGAAAAACATCTATAGCTTTCAAACAGTATCACATTTTTTGAATCCAAAACATGTGTCACATTTTATGCTTCAAATACTATAGGATTAAAAAAGAAGAAATTAATTTCATGAAGTTTTGACCAAGTTAAGGTGGTTATACATACGAGTTTTTTTATTTCTTAAAATTTGTAATTAAAAAATCATAATTAATTATTTACTTGGAAAAAAATTACAAAAAAATATGCATCACATCGAGACATGAATCCTCTGCTTATATCTAAAATCTTATAAATTTTTTTTATCATTTTATTGTGGTTAGGGTGGTTAGACAGACACCTACTTCTTATTTTTCCCTAAAATTTAAGTACTACTGCATTAAAATTTCAAATTTTCACAAAATACATTTTTTATTTAAATAAACCTAGTAGTTTAGAAACTACATTCAATTTTCTACAAATTCTATTTGTACGTATTTTTGAAATAATATAGATAACTTATTCAAATGTTTATGTGAAGTTGCCTAACTCTGATTTTTCTGAATTTTTTGCCACATAAGGGGCTATTTTTTCCATGATGATCCTACACATACTCATGTGGATATTGGAATAAAGGCCAATATCACAAGGATAGTTCTAATGCGAAGGGCAAAAATGGTCTCTCGCCACATGGATTATCCCCCACAAACATAATTTCTACATTAAAACCTTTGTTTAGAAAAGGCCAAAATCCTTGATCTATTTTTTGTTGCAAGAATGATTGTTTTGAAGCCACCCCAAACTTTTACAACTTTTAGTAGAGATGGAAAGTATTCCATGGGAGTTTCATGGGTATTGATGCTTGGCTATCCTATATAAGTGAGTGTCATGGAGGGGAGCCAGTGGGGTCAAGCATCTAAACATTTGCTATAAGTAGGCATAGTTGGACTTGTCCAAGTGGGGATTCAACAAATATAGTATTTCATATCCATAGGGTTGTTCTTGTTCTTGGAATCAAAACACATTGCTTGTTTGTAAACATTGGTAAACAAAATTCAACATGATCACAAAATTCCAAACCCTTTAGGAAGCAAATATCATTGACAAAATTCAAGTGTTATTGCTTACCCTAGGGATTCTATCCTTCGAGGTTTCTAAACATTTGAATTTACATCTCAATTTTCCTACTAAATTCAACAATAGGAAAATTTTGCCTTGATTTCCTTGATTTCCACATAAAGCATTTTGTGGGATGATAAGAAATTAGGACATTAGACATTTAGTTTGGAAATTTAATCAAGAATTGTTTGTGGTAAAAATAAGTCACTAAGAAAAGCTAAGAAAAATTGAACCCCACACATGTGCTTCATCTAATGATTTCAAGAAAGATCAAAAACTAGAAACCCAAGTTCAAAGCACTTAGTCCAAAAGATCATCAAAAGCATCTTTCAACACTCCATGAACTTAGACAAATATTGTTTTTCAACTTTTATAAAAGAGCTTCAAGAAACAATCCCAATTTGTACTCATTATGTTATTGTCAAAAAGCAAATCTTTTTTAGGAATTTGAGCATCTTGTTTAGAGTAAAGTGTGTTCTTCAAAATTGAGGTCTCGTAAACAAGAGTCTTTTAGGTACACATAGGGTCAAATAAAAATATCCATCCATATTTCAAGCATCAATCCAAAATCATCTCACCAAAAATTCTTGAAAATCTTGAAATCATCCTTCATGCTAGAATTTTTGTCAAATCCATGAATCAAAATAATCAAATCACCTTGTTTAGCTAGGTATATGTAGATGCATCCTTCTCCATATGCTTAGTTTAATTATCATCAAATCATCTCATTTTGCTAAGTATATGTAGATGCACCCTTCTCCATATGCTTAGTTAAATTATCATCTTGTTTTGTTAGGTGTGGGTAGATGCATCCTTCTCCCTACATTTAGTCAAATTATCACCTTGTGAGAAATTCTATCCCATAGATAACATCCAATATCTTGGGATATATTTTTTCATTATCCAAGTTCAAAAAAATCCAAAATCAAATCAAGGTCAAATCAAAATCCAAGAATCCAAGAATCCAAAAAAGTCCCAAAAGTCTAGCATCCCCTCAAGATCTCCTAAGAGTTCAATCATCCACATCATTCATCCTTCACACATCTAATCATCACTATCACATTTGATCCTTAATCATCCTAAATTTTCTCTTTTGTACCTAAAATTAGATCAATCTAAAGAATTAGAGACTCATCTCCCATATTCTTGCAAAATTATCCTTATTTTATGGTTCAAAAGAGGTCACAACAAAAGAGGAACATGGAAGCTACCAAAGAAACATCAACTTCAAGCAATTTGAGCCAAACCCCCAAATCAATCCAATGGAACTTAGCAATCCTCTAACTAATCTTCCTCTACCATCACAAAATCTACAAGAGGAAGGTCAAGTGGAGGACATTACCAATAATCCCTTTGGGATGTCACATGATGAGGTCATCAAAATGATTCAAAATCTTGAGACTCATTGAATTGTCAATACCATGATGAGGCTCAATCCCTCTCAATATATGCTTGAATTAGCAAAATAAGGGGCTAAAATCCCTTCTGATTATGATTTAAACACACTTGTGGAGAAGCCTCTTGAAATCACACCACCAATCTCATCTACACCTCCATTTCGAAACATCACTCAATCCATCCCCCAAATCACATCATCTATTGCTCCAACTCAACTAATCATCCATAAAGGGAGTGTATTTCTCAATGTGATACAAACACACCCCCTTGTGAATAATCAAGGTTTGGATGCAAACACCAGATTGGGTCAATCCATCCCCCAAGATCCATTACACCCATATGTCCCCCTCACCTTTTACAATCCTAATAACCCATCATCATCATCATTTCATGCAACACCTCAAACTTCTCTCCCTTTGACCTCACAAGGAGAAGGTGATCTATTTGAACTAGGGGGCATCTTTGACCCTTCATCTTCATCATCTCCTCAAGGGAGTATGCCACTCACTTTTCCACCACTTCTACCCTTTCCATCAACATCTATACCACCTCTCAATTTAATACTTCCCCCTTTACCGAATATCAATCAACAAAATCAATACAACCCCCTAATCATGAATCAAAACATTGTACCAAATCCACCAATCTTTCCATTGATACACAACAATAGATAGAAACAGTCCCAACAACGCAAGCAATCATCACATCTCAAAACATGGTCTCTCAAGGACCAAGCATATTGATCGCACCATCCACCCCCCAAATCCCCATCATCAATAAAATGTTGCCTCTCATCACAGCAACAAACACCACCACCTCTGACACCCAACTCAAACACATCAAACCAATACAAAATTGTGTTACAAGCCGCTCAATAAGATTCCTATCTGTGTGATTGAAAAATAAATGCGTAAATGAATTGAAACAACTATTCAAACACACCAATAGGACATTATATCAAAACAAAACATAAGTAAAGAAGTGCAAACTCAGTATTCTGCTTCCATTATTGTCCTATTGTCCTCTATCTTTAGCGTTTTTGTCGATTCCAGCTTTGTGTTCTCAGATTGTAGGCTAGGCTCAACAAACTGTCTTCCTAAAGAACGAGATTTTGATATGATGTATGATGCAAGATTAAGATATGATAATGATTTGAACTAATAAGCTTGAAATAAACATGATGCTATGATAAATGAATACTAAATGAATTAAATGCATGAACTCTAATTAATTGCCTATTACCAATGCTTGGATTCACACAGGTATTTATAGAGTTTTTCGAATGATTCTGATTTGCTGTCTTGATTGACGGTTGTGATAATTCCTAGCAGATCAAATGGCTGAAGAAGGATGAAACTGAAGAAAAAAATAGAAGAAACCTAAAAACAAGATTTTTCTATTTTTTTATGAAAGAGGAAAAAGATAAGAAGATAAGAAATCATCTTTCTTTAAAAGAATAAAAGAAAGATTTAAAGCTGATAAAAAAAAAAATCAATTATTTATTTGTGGAGGATATTCAGCTTTTCTTAATTAAATAAAATATTTAATTAAGCTTTTAAAAGCAAGAAAGCTTTAATCAGTTTTATTGAAAAAAGAAAGATCTCATAATTAAATAAAATGTTTAATTATGATATGAGAAGATTGCACAATTAAATAAAATATCTAATTGTGATTTAGAAAGAAAGCATAAGATATTTTTAATTAAATAAGATTTATTTAATTAAATCACTTTTATGAAATTTTATTAAATGAAATATTTAATTAATTAGAAGAAAAATTAAAATAGAAGAAAGAGAGATATTCAAACTTAATTAAATCAAAAGATTTAATTTAAATTTAAACAATGATAATTAATTTAAATAAATAAAATGTATTTATTTAATTAATTAAGTGGACATATGAAAATAATTAAATAAAATAAATTTATTTAATTATGAAGGAAGAATAAGATGAATGAACAATATAATTAAATTAATTAAATTTAATCATATGTAGAGGACTTTTAGAAAAATTAATTAAATAATAAATATTTAATTAATTGCCAGTATTATAGACATGACCATTTTTATGCGTATACATTTTGCCCCTCTTTCAAGTGATGTGTGAAACGCATTGCTTCAAAGGAAAATAAAAATTTTGCCCCTGATATGTTTCTGATTTTTGATGTTGATGATGCCCCCTCGGGAGGTAAATCACGGAAGATGAGGTTGATATTGGTAGGGGAACAGTGATTTAGCTCTCGATAGATGTTGATTATGAAGACTCAGTGAAAAATAATATTGAAATGAAGGAAAATGTCATTAATGCCCACCTTAAAAAGACCCTTATAAGGTAAAAGGGGTAAAATGAAGTGTCATTTTCACCTTGCTACTACAGTAAAAATTGAGCTCTGATAGTGACTTGGCGAGATGGAGATCCCAGTGCACAGACATACATTTGAGCGAGTGCAACGATACCAGAGACCAGCTGCATATGGACCACGGGTGAGTGATTCCAACCATTTATGTTGTCAAATTTTGCTTGTTTGGATCAAATTTGTAAATGTTTTGGATCGACTGTCATTTTTTTCGCACGTTTTAGCACATATAGGAAAAGTTTTAGCGCATTCGACAAATCTTTTAGCTGATATAGGAAATTTCGTAGCGCATATAGGAACAGGGTGAAAATTGATCTTTTAGCACATCCGATAGATAGAGTTGCGCATGTAGGCGAAAGTCGGCTTAGTTGATCCTATAGCGCAGCTAGGGCATAGAGTTGCACATCTAGGGTTAGGGTTATGCATTTGATAGAGTTGCGCATATGGGAGTTAGAGTGGCACTTACACGAGATAGAGTAGCGCATTTGGAGTTTTAGCGCATCGAGGAAACAGGTTAGCGAATATGAGAAAAACTTTAGTGCATATGGGTTTTAGCGCATATGGGTGACAAAATTGCACATTTATGAAATTTTTCCTGCAACGCTTGTTTGATGAAAAATGATGAGGAAAATTGCTTCTTTAGTCAATAGATAGATAAATTGTAGGACCATCATGCTGATAGGATAGGAAATCTGATAGAGAATTGATAATGTTGCCTTCAAAATAGAAAAAAAAGAGTAGATAGTTGATAACTTTGTGACAAACGACAAAGAGGAAAAAGGATTGATTGATTGAGTTGAGTTTGATAACTTTGCTTCTCGCGATAAAAAAACAAAGAGTATATTTTTTGATAAATTTGCATTCTGCAATAGAAAAAAAATAGTAAAAATGAAGATAAAAATTTGCATTCATGTTTGAAATACAAATAGAAAATGATATGTGTGTTGATAAATTTGCATTCCTGAAAAGAAAAACAAATAGTAGAAGATGATAGAGTAACTTGTTTTGATATTCAGATAGATTGATGTAGCACTTGCTATGGGTCTTTGATATGCTTTGTTGGGTAGATAGATCACATGATATGGGTTTGATTGATGTGTTCTTTGTTATGGTCAAACAAAATAGGAGGCTTTTAAAAGCCTCCAGGTTAGAGAGCGGTTCCCACTATGTTGGGAGTAGATAGGAGAGCTTACTCCTGCGGAGTTACAGTTGATAGCGGATTGTGGATTGGGACCATTGTTGGCTATGTCACAAGGCATTTGGGCCAACAGGGGACTGTTGATCGCCCTGGCGGCTAGATGGCATTCAGAGCATAACACCTTTCACCTGCCGACGGGTGAGATGAGTGTGATGCCCGAGGATGTGTACAGGATTCCTGGGATTCCGGTTGTTGGTGCCCTTGTGGTTTATGACCACAAGGAGATTGGTGGTACCACGACGCTTCAACGGATATGTGGTGATCCAGGCATATATGGTTACTGGATAGAATGGGAGGATTTCAGTAGGTATCTTGTGTTAGTGGCTGTGTTGGCTGCATTTGTCAGAGGCTTCCTTGGATCGGACCATCGGTCGAAGGGATTCGCAGTTGGTTGGGGGAGGATGTTGGAGTGGATGATTACACAGCCATGGAGGTTTTCCTAGGGGAGTTGTGTCCTAGCCGATATGTATCACGATCTCCATCGGATTGTCTATAGAGGATCCACTAGCTTGGCGAGTGGAGTGACATTGCTATAGATCTGGGCGTGGGAGCACATTGCAGTCATGAGACCACTGTGCACAAGAGCGAGACCACCAAGGAGGCCGTATGTGTATGCTTATTCCTTTGCAGTTGTCCAACAAAATTTGGGCAAGGTAGAGTACTGGTGACGGGTTTTGGACGATGTCGATGCAGTGGTATGGAGACCTTACACAGACTGTGAGGCATGGGCGACTGATCACCTAGAGATGCCATTTGTTTGCAGACCACGTTATCTGATAGGGCGGATGCCCTTTATCATTGAGAGATATCTGGCATTACGATTCCTGAGGCAGTTTGGATTCACACAGGGGATGCCCCAGGGCGTTGCTCATTATGGGCGGCACAAGGGGGATGTAGGATGGGGACCATGCATTGCATATCAGGTAGCATATACAGAGTACTCCACCTTACAGCCAGAGGTATGGACAGACAAGCCAAAGGTACAGGATGCAGGGATGATGGATGATTATACACAATATTTTCATACACATCCATTTCCACGGTTTATAGTGCCAGATGAGCCACGGGCGATCGGGGTAGCACCACAGCCAGGAGCAGGGATACAGGGAGATGTGGCTAGTGGAGAGCAGGCAATGGGCAGAGGAGGGGAGGAGGGAGATGAGAGCGGAGAGGGTGAGGAGAGCATAGATGAGATGGGAGACAGCTCAGATGATGGAGATGATGGGGGGATGATGGAGATGAGGAGAGACAGTAGAGGTTGGACAGCCTAGGCAGAGCATAGATTCTGTGATGAGCTAGATCTGGTGGAAGACCACGGACAGTGATTAGGGTGTCATCCTCATCTCAGTAGGCACAAATAGATTCCCTACAGGCTTAGGTGCAGACCTTTCAGGGACATCAGGCACAGCTACAGAGTCAGCTAGCATAGGCTCAGAGTATGATAGTGCAATTACAGGCACAACTTGCACAGGCCCAGACACAGGTTCAGGCTTAGGCACAGGCTCAGGCATAGGCATAGGCACAGGTACAGGTTCAGATGCCTACCCCTGATTCCCAGGTGGCACAGTTGGTGGCAAAGAGGGATTCCCTTAGACGGCGAGCACTGGAGGTCGAGGGTGTGGCCCAGAGACTTATGGGTATCGTAGAGAGTACCTCATTGCGGGAGGCCATTGTAGAGGGATTTGAGGCAACCAAAGACGCTGAGTACTACAGAGTTCGATACGAGGAGGTATGCCCTCCCAAGCAGTGAGAGCCTTATCCTAGATCTCACAGTAGGACCAGGACCTGATCACGGACATCGACACATGGCAGAGAGGTTATAGGGCCTCGACGGGATCCTGATGTAGGTACGAGTAGCAGGCCACCTCCTTCCAGACCAGCTCCTTCAGGGGCATCCACCAGTTAGCCGTTTGGGACCGATTTATTATGGATATTGAGTTTTTGATCATGTCTTATGTATTATGTTTTGAACCTTTTAGTTTCATTGGACATTGGAAACTTGTATTATTTTGATGAGCGATGATATGCAGCAGTGATGGTATTGATGATGATATGTTGATGCATTTGTGATGTGATATGGATGTTACTTGTATACATGTATGATATGAGATGGATTTTGGTATGTTTCTATTATGTTGGCGGACTAATCTTGTGATGCAGGATAGTTTAGTGATTATGATGTGAATGCAATGATTTGTGATGATGTATATATGTGAGATGTTATTTTTTGAATTTTTCAATGTATGAAATGCATCGTCACATGATAGATAATGAATGTGATATGAATAATGATAGTAGTGAGAAGATAAATGATATGTTTTGGTAATGTTTATGTAATGAAAATGGTAATGTGATGATAATGAAATAATATAATAACAAATGATAAATGATAAAATGATAAATGATAATGGTAATGAAATGATATGAGATGGTAAATGATACGGTAATGATAAAAATGAATGGAATGGGAATGATAATGATGAGGATAATGGTAAAGTGAACATGATAAGGATGAAATGATAATGATATATGAGAATAATAAAATGAAAATGATAATGATAAAATGATAATGACGATGATGAAATGAAAATGAAATGATAAATGATAACATGAGAAATGATATGGATAAAATGATAATGATATATGAGAAAAATAAAATGATAATGATAATGATAAAATGATAATGGCGATGATGAAATGAAAATGAAATGATAAAATGATAAATGACATGGATAAAATGATAATGATATATGAGAAAAATAAAATGAAAATGACAATGATAAAATGATAATGACGATGATGAAATGAAAATGAAATGATAAATGATAAATGATATGGATAAAATGATAATGATATATGAGAAAAAATAAAATGAAAATGACAATGATAAAATGATAATGACGATGATGAAATGAAAATGAAATGAAAATGAAATGATAAATGATAAATGATAAATGATAAAATGATAAATGATATGGATAAAATGATAATGATATATGAGAAAAATAAAATGAAAATGATAATGATAAAATGATAATGACGATGATGAAATGAAAATGAAATGATAAATGATAAAATGATAAATGATATGGATAAAATGATAATGACGATGATGAAATGAAAATGAAATGATAAATGATAAAATGATAAATGATATGGATAAAATGATAATGATATATGAGAAAAATAAAATGAAAATGATAATGATAAAATGATAATGATGATGATGAAATGAAAATGAAATGATAAATGATAAAATGATAAATGGTACTGAATGAGATGCATGGAAAATGGGAATGATAAAATGAATGAAAAAGACAAGGATAAATAATAATAATAAAAATGAATGAAAGAAATGATAAAGGATAAATGATGATGAAATGAGAATGATAAAATGAATAGAATGAAAATGATAAATGATAACGAAGGATGATAAATCGAAAGAAAGACATGATAAATGATAAATGATGATGTAATGAAAAATGAATGAATGGAATGACAAATGGTAGTGATAAAAATGAAATAATAAAATGAGATGATGAATCAACTATCCAAATGTCCTCCACAAAAAGGCTCAAAACTACATGACAACCGTTAATTCCCTCATTCAACCTTTCAAGACACTGATGTGAATCCAATATGCAGATATATTCAATGATGTAATAAATATGCAACTAAAAGAAACTAACCAGTTTGTTGAGCCTGTTATAAGCCTTCTTGCATCATCCTAGAACCTTTTAAAATGTTGGAAGTATGTACCAGCATCAGAGGGGAAGTTAGCACCAATGACGACCAGAGTACGACTTTCATGATTTTTGATATAGCAAGCGAACACAAGCATCAAGGTATAATTGAACCAAGATGACCTGAGCATTTCTTGCATAAATAGACAAAGATTAACCACCTTTCTGATGCAAATGTGGAACTGTCATCGATGATATTGCTTTGGTTTTCATGTCCTGTGACATATTTGCATCAGATTGACTGTTAACCTCAAGACAGCAGACAAAGAAAAAGTCATTCTTGTTCCTTGCCACTCTAGTTCAGTACATCATTGAGTGTGCTCCAGAGTAATGATATCGAAAATCAAACAACCTCTATTCAAAATGTAATACTGTTATTTCATACATTATTCAGATTTTTGGATCATCCAATAGACAATGATATGGTATCTGCTGAAAAGTGTTTCATGAGAAGGCTCGATGATCAAATGATGTTTCAAGTGAGTTGATTGTTTGTTCGTATGATCGGATCTTAGGACATAGTCTAGCTTTTTTGGTATGCTCTAAAAGTTAAGTGCCCCCAGTTCAATTTTTGCCTCATTTGTTGACACAACTTGCGGAAAGGAAATCTGTACAATTAGTCAAGCCATGGTAAGACATTTTATCACTCTGGGCGAAATGACGGCAGGATGATGCAATTTATGACCCTAAGATGCGGAAAATGATGTGAAGAAAAGAAAGCTTGAAAGGACAAAGTGCAAAACAGGAACTAATAGATGGAGAGGTACAGATAGTGTCTGTTTGCCAGATTTTCACTTTCTATATTTATTGCATTTTTCTGATTTCTTTTTTATTTTTTTATTTTTTGTATTTTTCTGTCAATAGACTGCCTAATTGCCAGGTTTTCACCCTATGACATCATTTTGATTTTTTTGTATTTTTCTGTCAATAGACTGCCTGATTGCCAGGTTTTCACCCTATGACATCTTTTTGACTTTTTTGTCAGGACTTTTTCTATTGTTTTTGTATTTCTTCAAGACTTTTTCTGCTGTTTTTGTATTTCTTCAGGACTTTTTCTGCTGTTTTTGTATTTCTTCAGGACTGTTTCTGCTGTTTTTGTATTTCTTCAGGACTTTTTCTGTTGTTTTTGTATTTCTTCAGGACTTTTTCTACTGTTTTTGTATTTCTTCAGGACTTTTTCTGCTGTTTTTGTATTTCATCAGGACTTTGTCTGTTGTTTTTGTATTTCTTCAGGACTTTTTTTGCTATTTTTGTATTTCTTTAGGACTTTATCTGACTTAAACATAATATTTCTTAAGATGCATACTATTGATGGGTTCATCAAACAGGTCTCCTTCTGATGTTGATAACTTGTATGCTCCCGAACCGTAGACTGCAATAACCACATAAGGGCCTAGCCAATTTGGTTCAAACTTTCCTTTCTTTTCTCTGTCTTGTTGATTGCGCGGGTTCTCTTTCAGAACTAGATCACCCACCTGAAAGGTACGTGGCTTTACTTTGTGATTATAGCTACGAGACATCATTTGTTGGTATGCTTTCAAATGGTCAGCTGCTCTCTGTCTCTTTTCATCTAAAAATTCTAACTCTTGTAGTCAGGAGACTGTGTATTCATCATCTGTTATGAGACCTTTCAGTGATACCCTTAGTGAAGGTATTTCCACTTCTAAAGGCAATATGGCTTCTGCTCCATAGACAAGGGAAAAAGGTGTTGCTCCTGTTGGCATTCGGACACCAGTTCTGTATGCCCATAAGGCAGGATTGAGTTGAACATGCCAATCCTTCCTTGAGTCATTGACAGTCTTCTTCAAAATCTTTAGTATAGTCTTGTTTGAGGCCTCTACTTGGCCATTCCCTTGTGGATAGTAAGGCATTGAATATCTATGTTGAATATGGAATCTTTCACAAAGTTCATCAACATCCTGATTCTTGAAAGGTTGACCATTATCTAAAATAATAGCATTGGGAATACCATATCGATAAATAATGTAGTTGAGTATGAAGGATGAAATTTGTTTTCTGGTGACTTTAGAGAGAGGTATTGCCTCAATCCACTTAGTGAAATATTCGGTCACTGTGATGATGAACTTATGCCCATTTGAGGAGGAGGGATGAATTTTCCCTACTAGATCTAACCTCCATTGAGAAAATGGCCAAGTTGGTGTGAATGAGTAAAGTTCTTGTGCAGGAGTATGAATAAGATTCCCATGAATCTGACATTTTGAGCATGTTTTAACAAAATTGAATGACTCCCTCTCCATTGTAGGCCAGTAGTAACCCATTCTAATCAATTTCTTGGATAAGGTTAGTCCACTCGAATGAGTACCACAAATTCCCCCATGAACTTCTTGTAAAGCTTTGTCGGATTCGTCATGCTCAAGACATCGAAGTAAAGTGCCACCAAGACCATGGCGATAAAGGGTATCAACAATAAGGGTATATCGAGAGGATTGTCGGATAAAGTTATGTTTTTGGCTATAGGATAAGTTAGGTGGTAAAATTTCATCTTTTAGGTAGGCATAAATCCTACCATACCAAGGTGAATCGGATCCTACCAAGTGGCAGATAATTTGGCTTTCAGGTGTGTCATAGGCAAGTGTAAATAATTGTTCCACCAGAAATTCATAGCGAGTCTATTTTTCTGGGAGTTGTACCAATGAGGCAATCGTAGCCATAGCGTTAGTTGCTTTGTTGTCAATCCTTGGAATTTGTGTGAACTGAATGTCCACAAAGTACTTTTCAAAGTCATCAATCATCTTCTTGTATGGCAACAACTTGTCATCTTTAGTCTAATAATCATCATTGATTTGGTTAATGACTAACTGTGAGTCACCATAAACTTGTAGCTCGGTAATCCTCCATTCCAATGCTGTCTTTAATCCAGTGATTAGTGCTTCATATTCAGCTTTGTTATTGGTGCATAGAAACATTAGCCTATATGACCGAGGAATGGTATGTCCTTGAGGGGTGACAAAGAGAATGCCTGCCCCCGATCCATGTTGAGTAAAAGAGCCATCAAAATCTAAGGACCATAGTTGCTTAGATTCTGCAGTGAAAACATCAGCATCTGGAAATTCAATGTGTAAGGGGTGCACTGTTTATAGAGGAGCGTCTGCTAATTGATCAATAATAACTTGTCCTTTGATTGCTTTGTGATCAATATAGTGGATGTCAAACTCACTCAAAATCATGACCCATTTTGCTAACCTTCCTGTGAGCGATGCTTTACTTAGTAGATACTTGAGTGGATCAATTTTTGAAACAAGATTGATTGTATGAGTTATCATGTAATGTCGGAATTTCTGTGAAGCAAAGACTACTGCTAAACAAGCCTTCTCAATGAAAGTGTAGTTAATTTCATGGCTAGTTAGTGTTCTGCTGATGTAATAGATTGCACGTTCTTTCCTTTCATGGTCTTCTTGTGCTAATAATGCCCCCAAGGATGTCTCAGTTGCAACAATATATAGGATCAATGGCTTGTCTGGATTTGGTGGTACAAGCACTAGTGGATTCATCAGGTACTGCTTGATTTGTTGAAATGCCATTTCACATTTTTCATCCCATCTAAAGGGAACATTCTTATGCAGGAGGTGCGTGAACGGTAGACTTTTGTCGGCCAATTGTGCAATGAATCTTTTGATGGATTGAAGTCACCCTTGTAATGATCTCAATTGACTGATATTCTTTGGGGGAGGCATCTCCATGATTGCCTGAACTTTAGCAGGGTCTACTTCAATTCCCTTTTCTAAAACAATATAACCTAAAAGTTTTCCCGATGTGACCCCAAAAACAAATTTCTTAGGATTTAGGCGAACTTTGAATTTTTCCAATCTAGTAAATATTTTTGATAGTATCTCCAAGTGTCCTTCTCTAGTATATGATTCTTCCAATATGTCATCTACATAATCTTCCATGAATGTGTGCATCATGTCATGAAAGATCGTAGTAATAGCTCTTTGATAAGTGGCTCCAGCATTCTTTAGACCGAAAGGCATGACATTCCAACAGTATGTTCCCCATGGACAACTGAAAGCTGTTTTCTCCTGGTCTTCTGGTGCAATCTTGATTTGGTTGTAACCAGAGAAACCATCCATTAATGAATACATGGCATGGCCAGCTGTCAAATCAACTATAGTGTTGATACTTGGAAGCGGAAAGTCATCCTTTGGGAAAGCTTTGTTAAGATCTCTGAAATCAGTGCATACTCTTACACGTTTCTCTAGCTTTGATATAGGTACAATATTGGAGGTCCATTCTGCATAGGCGATTGATCTTATAAATCCTGCATCGAGGAGCTTCTTAAGTTCTTCCTTAACCAATAGTGCTACATGAGGATTCATCTTTCTGAGTTTTTTTTACTGGTTTAGCTCTTGGTTTGATAGACAAATGATGCATTATGAGATTAGGGTCAAGACCTGGCATGTCTACATATGACCAACCAAAATTAACTTGGTTTTCTTTGAGAAAATTCATGAACTCTGGGATTTCTTTAGCTGTCATTGATTCAGCTAGCTGTAGAATCCTTGGATTATCTATAGTTGCAATATTGATTTCCTTTGTAGGCTCGATTAAGATGGGCGATCGCTCATGATAGTGCTCTGGGAGAGTGTCAAGTTTCCCATCAGCTGGTGCCTTGAAAAGGTTTTCACCATCTGATACACTCTTTATTTTATCTTTTGTCTAATCTAGTACTACCAGATTCTGGTTTTCACCACTAGATCGTTTTTCTTTATTTTCATTTTTGCAGCTAGGAGACTTGACACTCTCCTGATTAAAGAATTCATACCGAAAATCGCTAGTGAAACAATTAATTACATCATCTGCTGAAAGGAAGTTTATGATAGCTTTTTCATTTGGAAAAATGGGTATATCAATAGGTTCAGTTAGAGCCTAGTCAATGACATCAGGATGGATTAAAGGTAACAAGTCATTTGGTCATGTGAAATCAGCGATGGTTAGGGTCAAGACAAAGTTATCGGTAGGATCCAAGGTATGAGGTAGGTCAATGATGGTACTATTCTCTTGATAGTCTTGTTCGTGAAAATCTGACTCAGTATCACTAGACTCATAGTTGCTTTGTGGTTCAAATTCTTGTGGTTGGGACCCTGAACCTTCTCCTTTGATTAATGTGGGCATATACTTGTGTATGACATCTACCTCTTTGTCCCTCCAAAATTCATCATTGTGGATGGTATCCCATTCATATTCAGTAGAATCGGTATCAGAATTATTTTCTATGAAATTCAAGGTTGCTGCCAAACATGTATCCTTTTTATCAGAACCTTCCTGTAGTGTACAAACATTACCCTGTGATTGGTTGGATGCGCTAGCATCATAACCTAGTCCAGTTTTATCATATGTGGCAAGCCCTGGAAGATGGATAGGCTTGACTACGCCTTCTTTTCTTTTGCCAAGGGGACCATTGTCGTATCCCATCTTTTGCATGATGGAATACCCTTTCTGTCAGTTGGTAAAGTGACATTTAGAACTGTTTCATCTTCATCTTTATAAAGCCAATTCAGAATTGCTGTGTCCTCAGGATCACCCATGGGGAATTTTTCTTTGATAAATTGTCCATTGAACTTGGTAGTTGGCTCTGTTTGTATTTGTGCTGATGTTGATGCTACTGATATCTATTGTTGTGTAATCGAAGGTCATCCATGTCATCGGGGAGATATAGGTAGATTAGCAAGACAAAGAGAATATTCCCCAACTCTGCTTTCCTTGAACTGTAGTTTCTTGTCAAAGCTTTTGGCTAATTGACTGATTTGTGTATCATGCTTAGGAGAAGTATTAGCAAGGGCTTCTCGATTTTTTGGAACCAAAGTATCCTGATGAGCTTTGACGTTGGCACAAGTTTGGGTGTTTGAATTATCAGTTGGTATAGTGATTTCCTATCCGTCATATGGAAACTTAAGACATTGATGGTAAGTGGATGGAACAGCTTGCATTTCATGGATCCAATGACAACCCAACAAGATGTTGTACGCAAGATCTTGGTCTAAAACTTGACAAAAGGTATTTTTGATAATAGGTCCCACTCTGATTGGTAGCATGATTAGACCTTTAGACGTTCTCTCCTCATCATCATAGGCTTTTATAGTAATCTTCCTTCTAGGATCAATGGAGTCTTCTGCAAATCCTAATGCTTGAACCACCTTCAAGGTACATATATTTAGACCAGCCCCTCCATCTATTAGGACATGTTTAACACGGAACTTATGGATCAGGACCTCTAAGTATAATGATGAATTGTGGGGATGAGTCATGGAAACATCATCTTTGTCTGAAAATGAGAGACATGTAGGTGAGGACAAATGTCCTACCATAGCTTGAAATCGGTTGACATCCAAATCCGTGGATACAGTTGTTTCAAAAAGGGCTTTATCTAAAATTTCCTCATGTGCAGGGGAAATCTTCAGCAGTTCTAAAATGGAGATTTGGGCCGGAGTCTTTCGAAGTTGGTTAACTAAGTCATATTGATGTTGAGGGAAGATCTCAGTGGATTTCGAAGAGGTACCCTTCAAGATAACTTTAGCTTGCGCTCTCATTGTGACATTCACTTGTCCATTGTCCACTTTCTCTTTGATTTTTATAACGTTGACTCGCTCATCATCCGTATAGAGGTGGCGGATTACATTGTCATCAAGTTGGTTCACATTTTTGTCAGACGACTCTCCCTTTTGATAATTCAGTAAAGGGTTGCGAAATGCTTGGTGATATTCATTGGATTTTTGTTGTCCTTCTACCATGATGATTCCTTTGTCAATTAGGTCTTGAATAGCATGCTTCAAAGCTTGATAGTTGTTTGTACGATGACCTCTACACCTATGATAGTCACAATAATAAGCTTCATTCCATGATGGAGGTTTTACACTAGGTTCATAATTGCGTTGAGGTGGCAAAGTAAGGGCATTTTTTTCCATGACCTCTTTGAAAGCAGATTCCAAGGATTGTCCTAGTGGAGTGAAAGTTCTTCTATTGGAGAAGAATGAAAAGCGTTGTGGGTTCCTATTTGAGGTATTCCCTAAAGTGTTGTTATTGTTGTTTCCCTGGTAATTTTGGTTGTTGGCAGTCCCCTGATTGTTGTACGTTCGAGGGGGATGATTGTTTCCTGGATTCATGACTGAATTGACATTGTTGTAATTATTGTTACGAGTAGTATTTGTAGTGCTCAGAACAAATGGCCTAGTCATGATATGATTTGCATCTACAACACCATCGTTTACAATGTTCTTGTTGCGGGTCCAAAATTTAGACTTGTCTTGATTGTTGTAATGGTTAGATGAGCTAGGATTGCCCCTATCAAGTTTTATTGTCCCTCTTTTGACCAATGCACTTTCGATGGTGATGGCATCCTCAATCAATTTCTCAAAGGAAGATGGACAATGTAGATTTAAGTGATAGCTCATTTCTGAGTTGAGGCTATTAATGAAAGTAACCATTTTTTCCTTCTCAGGGACATGCCGTGGGTACCTAGTGAACATTCTTCTCCATCTTTGAAGAAAGGTAGTGAAAGGTTCACCAGGTTTTTGCGCAACTTTGCAAAGATCAATCATGGTGATTTGGTGCTGAATGTTGTTGGCGTATTGTGTTATGAACAAATTGATCAATTCCTCAAATGATTGGACAGGAGGTGTAATCTTAGATAACCATTCCATAGAGTTAACTCCAAGGCTCTGAGGGAATAATCACAATAAATAAGTATCCTCATGGGTAAATTCCAATGTCATGTTTTAGAAATCTCTAACGTGATCAATTGGATCTGATTTCCCATTATAACGATCAAATTTGGGAATTTCACAATGTTTAGGAAATGGAATCATGTTGAGACTTCTATCAAAAGGATAAGGACATATGTCATCAAGAGTGTATTTCTTTTTTGTGGTTCCCCCTTGTAACTCTTTAACTTGTCCTTGGAGTGCTTTAAACTATTGTTTAAAAATAACAAAATTAGATGGGGATGTTTCTTCTTCTTTTCTTTTTAATTTCTCAGTATCAAAATCTTTAGGCAATTTAGCTCCTTGATCAGCTAAGAAGAGAAAATATTTTTCTTTGTCACGTTGTAGAATCTTTTCAAGGGCTTTAAGAAACTTGGGGTCTTGTTCAACCTCTCTAAGGTGAAGTTCTTCTTCTTGGTCATCATCACTATCTATGGGAGTTTTGTTCATGTCTTTGTTCTTGTGAAATGAATTTTCCTCTCTATCAGCCATATTGTCGTTACTGAAAAGAGGGTTGTGACTCACACTAAAAAGAGGACTATCACGTTCACCTTCTTCTTGAATGTTGTGGGGGGGAGTGTCTTGTTGAGATGTTTCTCCTAGTTTGTTGTATTGATATCTTGTAAAAATAGGCATATGTAAGAAATTCTAGGATATGATCGAAGGTCACTGAAGAATTTGACTAGGATGCGTTGAATATTCAATTGAAGGTTGTGGTATATTCTCAAACTCAAGAGGTTGATTAAGATTGTGATGTTGAGACAATGCTAATCTTTGATAATAAGCTTGGATAGCCAAAGGTTCTACAGTGTAATCATCGGTGAACCCTCTAAT